>JAAAWK010000725.1:0-16129 GCA_022496015.1 Hordeum marinum
CGGATTAAAAACTTTTTCAATATTTACCGCGCGTGCATCATGTTTCTCAGCAAAAAATAATAATGAAAAGGGAATGCAACACGAGGACTTCCCAGGAGGTCACCATCCTAGTACTACTCGCCCAAGCACGCTTAACTTCGGAGTTCTGATGGGATCCGGTGCTTTAGTGCTGGTATGATCGCATCCGACATGTTTCTAATCCCTTCGTCCTTATGCTGCCCCTCCCAGCTCCACTACATACTCTACCGTACATTCCTTGCCACCGCTCGATACTTCACCATACTTTCTCTCCACCTCAACAGTTCCCACGTTTAACACGGTTTTCACCCCTCCCACTCCGTCGCCACGTTGCCACGAGTTTTCACACGCCGTCGAACGTTTCAGAAAGCGGTGCCAGTGTATAGTGCGCCATTACTAGCAAACTAGTAATGGCGCACCACCTAACTTGTGCGCCATTAGTAACCAGGGTTACTAATGACGCATTTGTAGGTGGTGCGCCATTAGTAACCTGCACTACTGCAAAATGCCCCCCCCGTGGACCGCCTTTTCAGTTTTAAAAAAATAAAAGAAAATGATGGAAATGTCAAAAAAACAAGAGAAATTAAGTTTCCCATGTGATATGTGGTCTAGTTGTTTCGAAAATTTACAAATATGAATTTTGACTTTATTTGCAAAATCTCTCTGGAATTTAGTAAAATGGGCATAACTTTTGCATACGAACTCGGATTAAAACTTTTTTATATGAAAATCATCTACTCGAAAAGTTACATCCGAATTCTCACGTGCATCATCTACTTTGCATACGAACTCGGATTAAAAACTTTTTCAATATTTACCGCGCACGTGCATCGCACGTGCAGCAAAAATAATAATGAAAAAGGGAATGCAACAACAAGGACTTCCCAGGAGGTCACCCATCCTAGTACTACTCTCACCCAAGCACGCTTAACTTCGGAGTTCTAATGAGATCCGGTGCTTTAGTGCTGGTATGATCGCATCCGACATGTTTCTAATCCCTTCGTCCTTATTGCCTCCCAGCTCCACTACATACTCTACCGTACATTCCTTGCCACCGCTCGATACTTCACCATACTACTTTCTCTCCACCTCAACAACAGTTCCCACGTTTAACACGGTTTTCACCCCTCCCACTCCGTCGCCACGTTGCCACGAGTTTTCACACGCCGTCGAACGATTTCAGAAAGCGGTGCCAGTGTATAGTGCGCCATTACTAGTTCAAACTAGTAATGGCGCACCACCTACCTTGTGCGCCATTAGTAACCAGGGTTACTAATAACGCATTTGTAGGTGGTGCGCCATTAGTAACCTGCACTACTGTAAAATGCACCCCCCCTTGGACCGCCTTTTCAGTTTTAAAAAAATAAAAGAAAATGATAGAAATGTCAAAAAAAACAAGAGAAATTAAGTTTCCCATGTGATATGTGGGCTAGTTGTTTCGAAAATTTACAAATATGAATTTTGACTTTATTTGCAAAATCTCTCTGGAATTTAGTAAAATCGGCATAACTTTTGCATACGAACTCGGATTAAAAACTTTTTTATATGAAAAAATCATCTACTCGAAAAGTTACATCAGAATTCTCACGTGCATCATCTACTTTTGCATACGAACTCGGATTAAAAACTTTTTCAATATTTACCGCGCACGTGCATCATGTTTCTCATGTGCAGCAAAAATAATAATGAAAAAGGGAATGCAACACGAGGACTTCCCAGGAGGTCACCCATACTAGTACTACTCTCGCCCAAGCATGCTTAACTTCGGAGTTCTGATGGGATCCGATGCTTTAGTACTGGTATGATCGCATCCGACATGTTTCTAATCCCTTCGTCCCTTATGCTCGCCCCTCCCAGCTCCACTACATACTCTACCGTACATTCCTTGCCACCGCTCGATACTTCACCATACTACTTTCTCTCCACCTCAACAACAGTTCCCACGTTTAACACGGTTTTCACCCCTCCCACTCCGCCGCCACGTTGCCACGAGTTTTCACACGCCGTCGAACGATTTCAGAAAGCGGTGCCACTGTATAGTGCGCCATTACTAGTTCAAACTAGTAATGGCGCACCACCTAACTTGTGCGCCATAAGTAACCTGCAATACTGCAAAATGCACCCCACCCCCTGGGGACCGCCTTTTCAGTTTTTAAAAAAATAAAAGAAAATGATGGAAATGTCAAAAAAACAAGAGAAATTAAGTTTCCCATGTGATATGTGCTCCAGTTGTTTCGAAAATTTACAAATATGAATTTTGACTTTATTTGAAAAATCTGTTTGGAATTTAATAAAATGGGCATAACTTTTGCATACGAACTCGGCTTAAAAACTTTTTTATATGAAAAATCATCTACTCGAAAAGTTACATCCGAATTCTCACGTGCATCATCTACTTTTGCATACGAACTCGGATTAAAATCTTTTTCAATATTTACCCGTGCATCATCTACTTTGCATACGACTCGGACTAGAAACTTTTTTATATGAAAAATCATCTACTCGAAAGTTACATCCGAATTCTCACGTGCATCATCTACTTTTGCATACGAACTCGGATTAAAATCTTTTTCAATATTTACCCGTGCATCATCTACTTTTGCATACGAACTCGGACTAGAAACTTTTTTATATGAAAAATCATCTACTCGAAAAGTTACATCCGAATTCTCACGTGCATCATCTACTTTTGCATACGAACTCGGATTAAAATCTTTTTCAATTTTTACCCGTGCATCATCTACTTTTGCATACGAACTCGGACTAGAAACTTTTTTATATGAAAAAACACCTACTCGAAAAGTTACATCCGAATTCTCACGTGCATCATCTACTTTTGCATACGAACTCGGATTAAAAACTTTCTCAATATTTACCGCGAGGACTTCCCAGGAGGTCACCCATCCTAGTACTACTCTCGGCCAAGCACACTTAACTTCAGAGTTCTGATGGGATCCGGTGCTTTAGTACTAGTATGATCGAATCCGACATGTTTCTAATCCCTTCGTCCCTTATGCTCGCCCCTCCCAGCTCCACTACATACTCTACCATACATTCCTTGCCACCGCTCGATACTTCACCATACTACTTTCTCTCCACCTCAACAACAGTTCCCACGTTTAACACGGTTTTCACCCCTCCCATTTCGTCGCCATGTTGCCACGAGTTTTCACACGCCATCGAACGATTTCAGAAAGCGGTGCCAGTGTATAGTGCGCCATTACTAGTTCAAACTAGTAATGGCGCACCACCTAACTTGTGCGCCATTAGTAACCAGGGTTACTAATGACGCATTTGTAGGTGGTGCGCCATTAGTAACCTGCACTACTGCAAAATGCACCACCCCCCTTGGACCGCCTTTTCAGTTTAAAAAAATTAAAAGAAAACGATGGAAATGTCAAAAAAACAAGAGAAATTAAGTTTCCCATGTGATATGTGGGCTAGTTGTTTCGAAAATTTACAAATATGAATTTTGACTTTATTTGCAAAATCTCTCTGGAATTTAGTAAAATGGGCATAACTTTTGCATACGAACTCGGATTAAAAACTTTTTTATATGAAAAAATCATCTACTCGAAAAGTTACATCCGAATTCTCACGTGCATCATCTACTTTTGCATACGAACTTGGATTAAAAACTTTTTCAATATTTACCGCGCACGTGCATCATGTTTCTCATGTGCAGCAAAAATAATAACGAAAAAGGGAATGCAACACGAGGACTTCCCAGGAGGTCACCCATACTAGTACTACTCTCGCCCAAGCATGCTTAACTTCGGAGTTCTGATGGGATCCGATGCTTTAGTACTGGTATGATCGCATCCGACATGTTTCTAATCCGTTCGTCCCTTATGCTCGCCCCTGCCAGCTCCACTACATACTCTACCGTACATTCCTTGCCACCGCTCGATACTTCACCATACTACTTTCTCTCCACCTCAACAACAGTTCCCACGTTTAACACGGTTTTCACCCCTCCCACTCCGCCGCCACGTTGCCACGAGTTTTCACACGCCGTCGAACGATTTCAGAAAGCGGTGCCAGTGTATAGTGCGCCATTACTAGTTCAAACTAGTAATGGCGCACCACCTAACTTGTGCGCCATTAGTAACCTGCAATACTGCAAAATGCACCCCACCCCTGGGGACCGCCTTTTCAGTTTTTAAAAAAATAAAAGAAAATGATGGAAATGTCAAAAAAACAAGAGAAATTAAGTTTCCCATGTGATATGTGCTCCTGTTGTTTCGAAAATTTACAAATATGAATTTTGACTTTATTTGAAAAATCTGTTTGGAATTTAGTAAAATGGGCATAACTTTTGCATACGAACTCGGATTAAAAACTTTTTTATATGAAAAATCATCTACTCGAAAAGTTACATCCGAATTCTCAAGTGCATCATCTACTTTTGCATACGAACTCGGATTAAAATCTTTTTCAAAATTTACCCGTGCATCATCTACTTTTGCATACGAACTCGGACTAGAAACTTTTTTATATGAAAAATCATCTACTCGAAAAGTTACATCTGAATTCTCACGTGCATCATCTACTTTTGCATACGAACTCGGATTAAAATCTTTTTCAATATTTACCCGTGCATCATCTACTTTTGCATACGAACTCGGATTAGAAACTTTTTTATATGAAAAATCATCTACTCGAAAAGTTACATCCAAATTCTCACGTGCATCATCTACTTTTGCATACGAACTCGGATTAAAATCTTTTTCAATTTTTACCCGTGCATCATCTACTTTTGCATACGAACTCGGACTAGAAACTTTTTTATATGAAAAAACACCTACTCGAAAAGTTACATCCGAATTCTCACGTGCATCATCTACTTTTGCATACGAACTCGGATTAAAAACTTTCTCAATATTTACCGCGCACGTGTATCATGTTTCTCACGTGCAGCAAAGATAATAATGAAAAAGGGAATGCAACACGAGGACTTCCCAGGAGGTCACCCATCCGAGTACTACTCTCGCCCAAGCACACTTAACTTCGGAGTTCTGATGAGATCCGGTGCTTTAGTACTAGTATGATCGAATCCGACATGTTTCTAATCCCTTCGTCCCTTATGCTCGCCCCTCCCAGCTCCACTACATACTCTACCGTACATTCCTTGCCACCGCTCGATACTTCACCATACTACTTTCTCTCCACCTCAACAACAGTTCCCACGTTTAACACGGTTTTCATCCCTCCCACTCCGTCGCCATGTTGCCACGAGTTTTCACACGCCATCGAACGATTTCAGAAAGCGGTGCCAGTGTATAGTGCGCCATTACTAGTTCAAACTAGTAATGGCGCACCACCTAACTTGTGCGCCATTAGTAACCAGGGTTACTAATGACGCATTTGTAGGTGGTGCGCCATTAGTAACCTGCACTACTGCAAAATGCACCCCCCCTTGGACCACCTTTTCAGTTTAAAAAAAATTAAAAGAAAATGATGGAAATGTCAAAAAAACAAGAGAAATTAAGTTTCCCATGTGATATGTGGGCTAGTTGTTTCGAAAATTTACAAATATGAATTTTGACTTTATTTGCAAAATCTCTCTGGAATTTAGTAAAATGGGCATAACTTTTGCATACGAACTCGGATTAAAAACTTTTTTATATGAAAAAATCATCTACTCGAAAAGTTACATCCGAATTCTCACGTGCATCATCTACTTTTGCATACGAAGTCGGATTAAAAACTTTTTCAATATTTACCGCGCACGTGCATCATGTTTCTCATGTGCAGCAAAAATAATAATGAAAAAGGGAATGCAACACGAGGACTTCCCAGGAGGTCACCCATACTAGTACTACTCTCGCCCAAGCATGCTTAACTTCGGAGTTCTGATGGGATCCGATGCTATAGTACTGGTATGATCGCATCCGACTTGTTTCTAATCCCTTCGTCCCTTATGCTCGCCCCTCCCAGCTCCACTACATACTCTACCGTACATTCCTTGCCACCGCTCGATACTTCACCATACTACTTTCTCTCCACCTCAACAACAGTTCCCACGTTTAACACGGTTTTCACCCCTCCCACTCCGCCGCCACGTTGCCACGAGTTTTCACACGCCGTCGAACGATTTCAGAAAGCGGTGCCAGTGTATAGTGCGCCATTACTAGTTCAAACTAGTAATGGCGCACCACCTAACTTGTGCGCCATTAGTAACCTGCAATACTGCAAAATGCACCCCACCCCCTGGGGACCGCCTTTTCAGTTTTTAAAAAAATAACAGAAAATGATGGAAATGTCAAAAAAACAAGAGAAATTAAGTTTCCCATGTGATATGTGCTCCAGTTGTTTCGAAAATTTACAAATATGAATTTTGACTTTATTTGAAAAATCTGTTTGGAATTTAGTAAAATGGGCATAACTTTTGCATACGAACTCGGATTAAAAACTTTTTTATATGAAAAATCATCTACTCGAAAAGTTACATCCGAATTCCCACGTGCATCATCTACTTTTGCATACGAACTCGGATTAAAATCTTTTTCAATATTTACCCGTGCATCATGTACTTTTGCATACGAACTCGGACTAGAAACTTTTTTATATGAAAAATCATCTACTCGAAAAGTTACATCCGAATTCTCACGTGCATCATCTACTTTTGCATACGAACTCGGATTAAAATCTTTTTCAATATTTACCCGTGCATCATCTACTTTTGCATACGAACTCGGACTAGAAACTTTTTTATATGAAAAATCATCTACTCGAAAAGTTACATCCGAATTCGCACGTGCATCATCTACTTTTGCGTACGAACTCGGATTAAAATCTTTTGCAATTTTTACCCGTGCATCATCTACTTTTGCATACGAACTCGGACTAGAAACTTTTATATATGAAAAAACACCTACTCGAAAAGTTACATCCGAATTCTCACGTGCATCATCTACTTTTGCATACGAACTAGGATTAAAAACTTTCTCAATATTTACCGCGCACGTGCATCATGTTTCTCACGTGCAGCAAAAATAATAATGAAAAAGGGAATGCAACACGAGGACTTCCCAGGAGGTCACCCATCCTAGTACTACTCTCGCCCAAGCACCGTTAACTTCGGAGTTCTGATGGGATCCGGTGCTTTAGTACTAGTATGATCGAATCCGACATGTTTCTAATCCCTTCGTCCCTTATGCTCGCCCCTCCCAGCTCCACTACACACTATACCGTACATTCCTTGCCACCGCTCGATACTTCACCATACTACTTTCTCTCCACCTCAACAACAGTTCCCACGTTTAACACGGTTTTCACCCCTCCCACTCCGTCGCCACGTTGCCACGAGTTTTCACACGCCGTCGAACGATTTCAGAAAGCGGTGCCAGTGTATAGTGCGCCATTACTAGTTCAAACTAGTAATGGCGCACCACCTAACTTGTGCGCCATTAGTAACCAGGGTTACTAATGACGCATTTGTAGGTGGTGCGCCATTAGTAACCTGCACTACTGCAAAATGCAGCCCCCCTTGGACCGCCTTTTCAGTTTTAAAAAAATAAAAGAAAATGATGGAAATGTCAAAAAAACAAGAGAAATTAAGTTTCCCATGTGATATGTGGTCTAGTTGTTTCAAAAATTTACAAATATGAATTTTGACTTTATTTGCAAAATCTCTCTGGAATTTAGTAAAATGGGCATAACTTTTGCATACGAACTCGGATTAAAAACTTTTTTATATGAAAAATCATCTACTCGAAAAGTTACATCCGAATTCTCACGTGCATCATCTACTTTTGCATACGAACTCGGATTAAACACTTTTTCAATATTTACCGCGCACGTGCATCATGTTTCTCACGTGCAGCAAAAATAATAATGAAAAAGGGAATGCAACACGAGGACTTCCCGGGAGGTCACCCATCCTAATACTACTCTCCCCAAGCACGCTTAACTTCGAAGTTCTGATGGGATCCGGTGCTTTAGTGCTGGTATGATCGCATCCGACATGTTTCTAATCCCTTCGTCCCTTATGCTCGCCCCTCCTAGCTCCACTACGTACTCTATCGTACATTCCTTGCCACCGCTCGATACTTCACCATACTACTTTCTCTCCACCTCAACAACAGTTCACACGTTTAACATGGTTTTCACCCCTCCCACTCCGTCGCCACATTGCCACGAGTTTTCACACGCCGTCGAACGATTTCAGAAAGCGGTGCCAGTGTATAGTGCGCCATTACTAGTTCAAACTAGTAATGGCGCATGGCGCCCCACCTAACTTGTGCGCCATTAGTAACCAGGGTTACTAATGACGCATTTGTAGGTGCTGCGCCATTAGTAACCTGCACTACTGCAAAATGCACCCCCCTCCCTGTGGACCGCCTTTTCAGTTTTTAAAAAAATAAAAGAAAATGATCGAAATGTCAAAAAAACAAGAGAAATTAAGTTTCCCATGTGATATGTGGTCTAGTTGTTTCGAAAATTTACAAATATGAATTTTGACTTTATTAGCAAAATCTGTTTGGAATTTAGTAAAATGGGCATAACTTTTGCATACGAACTCGAATTAAAAACTTTTTGATATGAAAAATCATCTACTCGTTACATCCGAATTCTCACGTGCATCATCTACTTTTGCATACGAACTCGGATTGAAAACTTTTTCAATATTTACCGCGCACGTGCGTCATGTTTCTCACGTGCAGCAAAAATAATAATGAAAAAGGAAATGCAACACGAGGACTTTCCAGGAGGTCACCCATCCTAGTACTACTCTCGCCCAAGCATGCTTAACTTTGGAGTTCTGATGGGATTCAGTGCTTTAGTGCTGGTATGATCGCATCCGACATGTTTCTAATCCCTTCGTCCCTTATGCTCGCCCCTCCCAGCTCCACTACATACTCTACCGTACATTCCTTGCCACCGCTCGATACTTCACCATACTACTTTCTCTCCACCTCAACAACAGTTCCCATGTTTAACACGGTTTTCACCCCTCCCACTCCGTCGCCACGTTGCCATGAGTTTTCACACGCCTTTCGAACGATTTCAGAAAGCGGTGCCAGTGTATAGTGCGCCATTACTAGTTCAAACTAGTAATGGCGCACCACCTAACTTGTGCGCCATTAGTAACCAGGGTTACTAATGACGCATTTGTAGGTGGTGCGCCATTAGTCACCTGCACTACTACAAAATGCACCCCCCCCCTGTGGACCGCCTTTTCAGTTTGAAAAAAAATAAAAGAAAATGATGGAAATGTCAAAAAAACAAGAGAAATTAAGTTTCCCATGTGATATGTGGTCTAGTTGTTTCGAAAATTTACAAATAGGAATTTTGACTTTTTTGCAAAATCTCTCTGGAATTTAGTAAAATGGGCATAACTTTTGCATACGAACTTGGATTAAAAACTTTTTTATATGAAAAATCATCTACTCAAAAAGTTACATCCGAATTCTCACGTGTATCATTTACTTTTGCATACGACCTCGGATTAAAAACTTTTTCAATATTTACCGCGCACGTGCATCATGTTTCTCACGTGCAGCAAAACTAATAATGAAAAAGGGAATGCAACACGAGGACTTCCCATCCTAGTACTACTCTCGTCCAAGCACGCTTAACTTCGGAGTTCTAATGGGATCCAGTGCTTTAGTGCTGGTATGATCGCATCCGACATGTTTCTAATCCCTTCGTCCCTTATGCTCGCCCCTCCCAGCTCCACTACATACTCTACCGTACATTCCTTGCCACCGATCGATACTTCACCATACTACTTTCTCTCGACCTCAACAACAGTTCCCACGTTTAACACGGTTTTCACCCCTCCCACTCCGTCGCCACGTTGCCACGAGTTTTCACACGCCGTCGAACGATTTCAGAAAGCGGTGCCAGTGTATAGTGCGCCATTACTAGTTCAACTAGTAATGGCGCACCACCTAACTTGTGCGCCATTAGTAACCAGGGTTACTAATGACGCATTTGTAGGTGGTGCGCCATTAGTAACCTGCACTACTACAAAATGCACCCCCCTCCCCGTGGACCGCCTTTTCAGTTTTAAAAATAAATAAAAGAAAATGATGGAAATGTCAAAAAAACAAGAGAAATTAAGTTTCCCATGTGATATGTGGTCTAGTTGTTTCGAAAATTTACAAATATGAATTTTGACTTTATTTGCAAAATCTCTCTGGAATTTAGTAAAATGGGCATAACTTTTGCATACGAACTCGGATTAAAAACTTTTTTATATGAAAAAATCATCTACTCGAAAAGTTACATCCGAATTCTCACGTGCATCATCTACTTTTGCATACGAACTCGGATTAAAAAACTTTTTCAATATTTACCGCGCACGTGCATCATGTTTCTCACGTGCAGCAAAAATAATAATGAAAAAGGGAATGCAACACGAGGACTTCCCAGGAGGTCACCCATCCTAGTACTACTCTCGCCCAAGCACGCTTAACTTCGAAGTTCTGATGGGATCCGGTGCTTTAGTGCTGGTATGATCGCATCCGACATGTTTCTAATCCCTTCGTCCCTTATGCTCGCCCCTCCCAGCTCCACTACATACTCTACCGTACATTCCTTGCCACCGCTCGATACTTCACCATACTACTTTCTCTCCACCTCAACAACAGTTCCCACGTTTAACACGGTTTTCACCCCTCCCACTCCGTCGCCACGTTGCCACGAGTTTTCACACGCCGTCGAACGATTTCAGAAAGCGGTGCCAGTGTATAGTGCGCCATTACTAGTTCAAACTAGTAATGGCGCACCACCTAACTTGTGCGCCATTAGTAACCAGGGTTACTAATGACGCATTTGTAGGTGGTGCGCCATTAGTAACCTGCACTACTGCAAAATGCACCCCCCCCCCGTGGACCGCCTTTTCAGTTTTAAAAAAAATAAAAGAAAATGATGGAAATGTCAAAAAAACAAGAGAAATTAAGTTTCCCATGTGATATGTGGTCTAGTTGTTTCGAAAATTTACAAATATGAATTTTGACTTTATTTGCAAAATCTCTCTGGAATTTAGTAAAATGGGCATAACTTTTGCATACGAACTCGGATTAAAAACTTTTTTATATGAAAAATCATCTACTCGAAAAGTTACATCCGAATTCTCACGTGCATCATCTACTTTTGCATACGAACTCGGATTAAAAACTTTTTCAATATTTACCGCGCACGTGCATCATGTTTCTCACGTGCAGCAAAAATAATAATGAAAAAGGGAATGCAACACGAGGACTTCCCAGGAGGTCACCCATCCTAGTACTACTCTCGCCCAAGCACGCTTAACTTTGGAGTTCTGATGGGATCCGGTGCTTTAGTGCTGGTATGATCGCATCCGACATGTTTCTAATCCCTTCGTCCCTTATGCTCGCCCCTCCCAGCTCCACTACATACTCTACCGTACATTCCTTGCCACCGCTCGATACTTCACCATACTACTTTCTCTCCACCTCAACAACAGTTCCCACGTTTAACACGGTTTTCACCCCTCCCACTCCGTCGCCACGTTGCCACGAGTTTTCACACGCCGTCGAACGATTTCAGAAAGCGGTGCCAGTGTATAGTGCGCCATTACTAGTTCAAACTAGTAATGGCGCACCACCTAACTTGTGCGCCATTAGTAACCAGGGTTACTAATGACGCATTTGTAGGTGGTGCGCCATTAGTAACCTGCACTACTGCAAAATGCACCCCCCCCCCGTGGACCGCCTTTTCAGTTTAAAAAAAAATAAAAGAAAATGATGGAAATGTCAAAAAAACAAGAGAAATTAAGTTTCCCATGTGATATGTGGTCTAGTTGTTTCGAAAATTTACAAATATGAATTTTGACTTTATTTGCAAAATCTCTCTGGAATTTAGTAAAATGGGCATAACTTTTGCATACGAACTCGGATTAAAAAACTTTTTATATGAAAAATCATCTACTCGAAAAAGTTACATCCGAATTCTCACGTGTATCATTCTACTTTTGCATACGAACTCGGATTAAAAACTTTTTCAATATTTACCGCGCACGTGCATCATGTTTCTCACGTGCAGCAAAAATAATAATGAAAAAGGGAATGCAACACGAGGACTTCCCAGGAGGTCACCCATCCTAGTACTACTCTCGTCCAAGCACGCTTAACTTCGGAGTTCTGATGGGATCCAGTGCTTTAGTGCTGGTATGATCGCATCCGACATGTTTCTAATCCCTTCGTCCCTTATGCTCGCCCCTCCCAGCTCCACTACATACTCTACCGTACATTCCTTGCCACGCTCGATACTTCACCATACTACTTTCTCTCCACCTCAACAACAGTTCCCACGTTTAACACGGTTTTCACCCCTCCCACTCCGTCGCCACGTTGCCACGAGTTTTCACACGCCGTCGAACGATTTCAGAAAGCGGTGCCAGTGTATAGTGCGCCATTACTAGTTCAAACTAGTAATGGCGCACCACCTAACTTGTGCGCCATTAGTAACCAGGGTTACTAATGACGCATTTGTAGGTGGTGCGCCATTAGTAACCTGCACTACTGCAAAATGCACCCCCCCTGTGGACCGCCTTTTCAGTTTAAAAATAAATAAAAGAAAATGATGGAAATGTCAAAAAAACAAGAGAAATTAAGTTTCCCATGTGATATGTGGTCTAGTTGTTTCGAAAATTTACAAATATGAATTTTGACTTTATTTGCAAAATCTGTTGTGGAATTTAGTAAAATGGGCATAACTTTTGCATACGAACTTGGATTAAAAACTTTTTTATATGAAAAATCATCTACTCGAAAAGTTACATCCGAATTCCCACGTGCATCATCTACTTTTGCATACGAAGTCGGATTAAATTTTTTTCAATATTTAACGCGCACGTGCATCATGTTTCTCACGTGCAGCAAAAATAATAATGAAAAAGGGAATGCAAGACGAGGACTTCCTAGGAGGTAGTTCTGATGGGATCCGGTGCTTTAGTGTGGTATGATCGCATCCGACATGTTTCTAATCCTTCGTCCCTTATGCTCTCCCCCCTCCCAAGCTCCACTACATACTCTACCGTACATTCCTTGCCACCGCTCGATACTTCACCATACTACTTTCTCTCCACCCTCAACAACAGTTCCCACGTTTAACACGGTTTTTCACCCCTCCCACTCCGTCGCCACGTTGCCACGAGCTTTTCACACGCCGTCGAACGATTTCAGAAAGCGGTGCTAGTGTATAGTGTGCCATTACTAGTTGAAACTAGTAATGACGCACCACCTAACTTGTGCGCCATTAGTAACCAGTGTTACTAATGACGCATTTGTAGGTGATGCGCCATTAGTAACCTGCACTACTGCAAAATGCACACCCCCCCTCATGGACCGCCTTTTCAGTTTAAAAAAATTAAAAGAAAATGATGGAAATGTCAAAAAAACAAGAGAAATTAAGTTTCCCATGTGATATGTGGTCTAGTTGTTTCGAAAATTTACAAATATGAAGTTTTGACTTTATTTGCAAAATCTCTCTGGAATTTAGTAAAATAGGGCATAACTTTTGCATACGAACTCGGATTAAAAAACTTTTTTATATGAAAAAATCATCTACTCGAAAAGTTACATCCGAATTCTCACGTGCATCATCTACTTTTGCATACGAACTCGGATTAAAAACTTTTTCAATATTTACCGCGCACGTGCATCATGTTTCTCACGTGCAGCAAAAATAATAATGAAAAAGGGAATGCAACACGAGGACTTCCCAGGGAGGTCACCCATCCTAGTACTACTCTCCGCAAGCACGCTTAACTTCGGAGTTCTGATGGGATCCGGTGCTTTAGTGCTGTTATGATCGCATCCGACATGTTTCTAATCCCTTCGTCCCTTAATGGCTCGCCCCTCCAGCTCCACTACATACTCTACCGTACATTCCTTGCCACCGCTCGATACTTCACCATACTACTTTCTCTCCACCTCAACAACAGTTCCCACTGTTTAACACGGTTTTCACACCCCTCCCACTCCGTCGCCACGTTGCCACGAGTTTTCACACGCCGTCGAACGATTTCAGAAAGCGGTGCCAGGTATAGTGCGCCATTACTAGTCTCAAACTTAGTAATGGCGCACCACCTAACTTGGCGCCATTAGTACCAGGGTTACTAATGACGCATTTGTAGGTGGTGCGCCATTAGTCACCTGCACTTACTGCAAAATGCGCACCCCCCCCCCCCCGTGGACCGCCTTTTCAGTTTTAAAAAAATAAAAGAAAAATGATGGAAATGTCAAAAAAACAAGAGAAATTAAGTTTTCCCATGTGATATGTGGTCTAGTTGTTTTCGAAAAATTACAAATATGAATTTTGACTTTATTTGCAAAATCTCTCTTGAATTTAGTAAATGGGCATAACTTTTGCATCCGAACTCGGATAAAAACTTTTTTAGATGAAAAATCATCTACTCTGAAAGTTACATCCGAATTCTCACGTGCATCATCTACTTTTTGCATACGAACTCGGATTAAAAAAACTTTTTCAATATTTACCCGCACTGTGCATCATGTTTCTCACGTGCAAGCAAAAATAATAATAGAAAAAGGGAATGCAACACGAGGATTCCCAGGAGGTCACCTATCCTAGTACTACATCTCGCCCCAAGCACGTCTTAACGTTTCGGAGTTCTGATGGGATCCGGTGCTTTAGTGCTCGGTTATGATCGCATCCGCTAATGTTCTATCCCTTCGTCCCTTATGCTCGCGCCCCTCCCAGCTCCACTACATACCTCTACCGTACATTCCTTGCCCACCGCTCGATACTTCACCATACTACTTTCTCTCCACCTCAACAACAGTTCCACCGTTTAACACGGTTTTCACCCCTCCCACTCCGTCGCCACGTTGCCACGAGTTTTCAACACGCCGTCGAACGATTTCAGAAAGCGGTGCCAGTGTATAGTGCGCCATTACTAGTTCAAACTAGTAATGGCGCACCACCTAACTTGTGCGCCATTAGTTACCAGGGTTACTAATGACGCATTTGTAGGTGGTGCGCCATTAGTAACCTGCACTACTGCAAAATGCACCCCCCCCGTGGACCGCCTTTTCAGTTTTAAAAAAATAAAAGAAAATGATGGATAATGTCAAAAAACAAGAGAAATTAAGTTTCCCATGTGATATGTGGTCTAGTTGTTTCGAAAATTTACAAATATGAATTTTGACTTTATTTGCAAAAATCTCTCTGGAATTTAGTAAAATGGGCATAACTTTTGCATACGAACTCGGATTAAAAACTTTTTTATATAAAAATCATCTACTCGAAAAGTTACATCCGAATTCTCACGTGCATCATCTACTTTTGCATACGAACGTCGGATTAAAACCTTTTTCAATATTTACCGCGCACGTGCATCATGTTTCTCACGTGCAGCAAAAATAATAATGAAAAAGGGAATGGCAACACGAGGACTTCCAAGGAGGTCACCCATACTAGTACTACTCTCGCCCAAGCACGCTTACTTCGAGTTTCTGATGGGATCCGATTGCTTTAGTACTGGTATGATCGCATCCGACATTGTTTCTAATCCCTTCGTCCCTTATGCTCGCCCCTCCCAGCTCCACTACATACTCTACCTACCTACATTCCTTGCCACCGCTCGATACTTCACCATACTACTTTCTCTCCACCTCAACAACAGTTCCCACGTTTAACACGGTTTTCACCCCTCCCACTCCGTCGCCACGTTGCCACGAGTTTTCACACGCCGTCGAACGATTTCAGAAAGCGGTGCCAGTGTATAGTGCGCCATTACTAGTTCAAACTAGTAATGGCGCACCACCTAACTTGTGCCCATTAGTAACCAGGGTTACTAATGACGCATTTGTAGGTGGTGCGCCTTAGTAACCTGCACTACTGCAAAATGCGCCCCCCCCCCGTGGACCGCCTTTTCGGTTTTAAAAAATAAAAGAAAATGATGGAAATGTCAAAAAAACAAGAGAAATTAAGTTTCCCATGTGATATGTGGTCTAGTTGTTTCGAAAATTTACAAATATGAATTTTGACTTTATTTGCAAAATCTCTCTGGAATTTAGTAAAATGGGCATAACTTTTGCATACGAACTCGGATTAAAACTTTTTTATATGAAAAATCATCTATCTACTCGAAAAGTTACGTCCGAATCTC
>JAAAWK010000726.1:0-19518 GCA_022496015.1 Hordeum marinum
CTTCTCTTGCCTTCTTCTTTCTCTCTAGTTCTATCTCGATCCTTCTCTCTCATCTCAGAAAAAGAAGAAGGAGGAGGGGAAGAGAAGGAGAAGGAGAAGGAGAGGAAGAAGAAGAAGGAGAAGGAGGGAGGAGAAGGAGGAGGGAGAAAGGAGGAGAAGGCGGAGATCTTACCTCTTCTTTTCTTCTTCTTCTCCTCTTCCTTCTTCTTCTCCTTCTTCTCTTCTTGCTTCTTCTCTTCTTGCTTCTTCTCTTTCTTCTTCTACGTAGGTTATTTTCCCCAACAAAGACATACTTAGCTAATTATCCTCCAAAATGACATAATTAGCATAGTTAGGTAAAAACATCATAAGAACCTTGGTTAGTTCATTAAAATGACTAATTTAGCTCCAAAATGACATAATAAGGTCAAAATGGATTTAATAATCATAGTTGGCTCCAAAATGACATATTTTACCCAAGTTAGCTCTAGAATGGCCTATACCTAACTAGGTTCTCTCCTAAATGACATAATAAGGCTATGTAGCTCCAAGATGACATATTCCACCTAACTTAGCTATTAAATGGCCTATACTTAGCTAACTTCTCTCCGAAATAACCTACATATACTTCTCTTCTTCATATAGTATTCTTCTTCTAACTTTCTTATTTGTCATTTTGCAGATTACATTCACTTCACGGGAAGCTGGATTACATTGATGGAATGCTTGCATATGATGCTTGTACCATGGCTTCACGGAAGCTTGTATTGAAACTATTGTAGTATATGGATATATATGAAACTTTGTATGCATATGGATTAAACTGGTGTAATATATGGTTTGCTACGGAAGCAACTTGAATAATATGTATGTACTATGGATGAAAGTTATTTTAATATGGTTATGAGTACGGAAACAAATTTATTCCTGTCAAATATATATATATATATTATATATATATCCTGATTATTGTGAAATTTTGCTGGATATAATAGAAAATAAAAGAGGTGAGGTTGCTGTTTTGAGCCTTTGCCATGAGGGGGCAGACGGCAAAGGGCTGTTTTCAGCCTTTGCCGTCTGCCCCCTCATGCAAAGGGGCTCAAGGCAGACGACAAAGAAGGGGTAAGAGAGGTGCTGGGATGCCCCTTTGCCATGAGGGGGCAGACGGCAAAGGGGTGAGAGCCTTTGCCGTCTGCCCCGCATGGCAAAGAGGCACATGGCAAACGGCAAAGGGGGGGGGAAGAGAGGGGCTGGGTTCCCTCCTTTGCCGTGAGGGGTAGACGGCAAAGGGCCAAGAGCAGACGGCAAAGAGGGGGAAGAGAGGGGCTAGGGTCCCCCTTTGCCATGAGGGGGCAGACGGCAAAAGGGGGCTAAGAGCAGACGGCAAAGGGGGGAAGCCTGCCGTTAGCACTTAACGGGATGGCCTGTTGATCTGCCGTCCCGTTTTATTTGCCGTCTGCTCCCTCATGGCAAAGAGTCTTTGCCGTCCGCCGTACAAAAAGCAGACGACAAATCACCTCTTTACCGGATATTTTTTTGCCGTCTAGTTTGCCGTCAGCTGACTGACGGCAAAGCCTTTGCCGTCCGTGTTTCCCCCCTTTGCCGTCTGCCATGGCGGACGGCAAAATCTTAGATTCCTATAGTGCCTTTTGTTTTCCGTCCATCGCACACCCTCTCGTACCAGAGGAAGAGAACGGGATCCATGTCATCGATGCCTCTCCCTCCGAATTCCGTAGCCTCCAAACGTTTGGGAGAAATATGGCACCAGAATGGACGGAATTCTACGTACTCTCTCTATATCTAAATACTTATAGTTAGTAAGAACTAGACTTGATGAAAATCTATGGCGAAACTCTGAAAAAATTGATTTACGGTGAAGCTTATCAAGGTAATGGTTTCTTTGTAAAGATGAAGCCCGAAAACAATCCAATGAACACCATCAGTATTTGTTCTGACCCTCTGGTAACACTCACCAACATTGTCGTGAATATAATGCTGCACCGCAACACATTCAACGCAGATTCTACTTCATTGAAAAACAGATGAAATCCATACACGGCTTGCAATGGAATTCATTTTTTGTTGTGAAACCCATACACACCTTGCAATAGTCGGACTTTTCAGCGAAAAGCCTCATAATTGTTGGAATTTATGGGCCATTTGGCCCAAATAAATTTTGAAATATGGTGAGAAGTAAAAATAGTGGAGGGCATGTGAGGTTTAGTCCCACAATTTACTATCCCTATAAAAACACGAAAGGACAGATCCAAATTACAATCTAGACCGTCTAATCATGTAATAATGCTCCAAGTACCATGTTAACTAAAGTTAATGAAATACTAATCACACGCTTCGTCTCATCCCACACGGCCACACACCTTGGTCAACCGCTCCCACACCCGCACTCCCGCACTCCGCCACCGTTCCCGCACGCCCGCACCCGTCGACCACCCTGCCACCCCCCCGCCGGCCGCACTCCGCCACCGCTCCCGCACGTCGCTTAGCCGCCACCGCTTCCGGACGCCGCCACCGCTAGGCGCTCCCGCACCCGTCGGCCGCCCCTCTGCTTAGCCCCCGCCGGCCCGCCTATTCACTCCGCCACATGCCGAGCCCCTCCACCCCCGACGTCGGCTGACCGGGCATTCCGGCCCTCCAATTTCCCATTCGGCAAGGGGGCAGCAACATGGCGCTGGGTTGCTTGCTGCCGGCGTTCGTGTTGGCTTCATCCTCCCGTAAGCCACCTAGCTCTCTCTTTTCCCTTCAACTTTTTCCATCTTAATGGTTATCTAATTTGATTCCTGATTGAATGAGCAAGCTCTCAATGTATCTGCAAGAGTTTGAGAAGTGATTTGAAACACATGGACCCTATATATAGGATAAGATCGGCTATGATTTATTCTCTTACAGTTGCAACAAATAGAAATTGGGACATCAATGTTATACAGTTGCAAGAAAATGTTCTGTACGGGTCTCCTCACGAATTACCAGAGATAAAAACATGCTTGGGTTTGATTGATTTCATCTATTTATTATTTCACATGTTGTTTTTACGGCTGTGAGTTTTGAAGCACAACCATTCCAAATTGTTCTACTGCTATTTGAACGTGATGTTTCAATTGCTTAACTCCAAGATTGTATAAATGAAATATAGATCTATCCAGTGAGTACTTATGATTAATTTTTAAACCTGCATAATAGTATAGTGCTTTCTGCTTTATGCCTTCATCATGAAGATAATTTGGCTGATCGTTTAGCAAGTAAGCACTCACACAAGTTTACGTCAAATAGTGGACGAATCATGAATATAATTTGACTTCCTGAAATATAATTTTTCATTTGGCTGTGGTTGAATTATCCAATCTTTTGACTTTCTGTATATTTCATACTTGAAGATAATAAGACTGATCGTGTAAGCGCAGCTGGCCAGCTGCCATCTTCTGCTGATGTTCCAATCATGACTATAATTGATAGTTTATCCAGACCTTCATTAGTGTGCTCAGATATATGTGCCCAGACCTCCAAATAGATGGATTGTACTCCGGCATCAGATCCATTAACTATATGTTTCTTGTTACAACTTCTATTTACAAATGGACAATCATAGTCCGGATGCAACTCCGTCAGTAACCGGTGAACGTTTCCCTTTTAGGGACCTGGGGAACATGCATGTTCATCGGAATGTAAATCCCACGAGCGAAAATCAGCGAGAACAAAATTCAAAGGGTCCGATGAGAAAAGAGCGGAATACAACCAGAAGAGGCGTACATTATACAAAGAAAAGAAGGCAGCTGCGATGGATACCGTTAACCATGAACAAGGGTCGCAAGCACATGGTTCTTCCTTGCTTGGTGTGCAACGTATCCCTTTCAGTAACATAACCAACACACCCACAAATGATACGTTTGTTAACTTCGAGCCTACCATAACAATGATGATTATATCAACAATAATGTGTTTCATTTCCTCCTGTGTGCTAGGTATATGTACGGTTTCAACCTCAGCGAGTACTGACCATCAGACCGAAGTTATGAATGTTGGATGCACGTGTTGAACATACGGTTTTTGCATGTATATTGTATATCTGGTCCACCTCCTATTCCTTGTATAGCAGAGGTTAAGGCCCACATTGTACATCATATATACGTTGTTTATGCACACGATCAATATATCGTGAGTTGCATTGTCAAACCTATCTCTCTACATGGTATCATACCTACGATCCTAACTTAGCTCAGTCGCTACCATCGCCGCGATCCTCCCTCGCCGCCGCCGCCGCGATCTCCCTCGCCACCGCCGCTGCCGCTACTTCTTGAGCCTGCGTTGATTTTCCCTTGAAAAGGAAGGGTGATGCATCGAATTAGATAAGTATTTCCCTCAGTTGTTGAGAACCAAGGTATCAATCCATTAGAAGGAACAAGCAAGTCACCAATAGATGCACCTACACAAACAATCAAACACTTGCATCCAACACTATAAAGGGGTTGTCAATCCCTTCACGGTACTTGCAAGGATTAGATCCGAGAGAGATAGATGTAAAAGATTGCGGAAAGTAAAAAGGTAAATAAATTGCAGCAAGGTATTTTTGGTATTTTTGTATATAGACCTGAAAATATAATATGGGAAAATAGACCCGGGGACCATAGCTTTCACTAAAGGCTTCTCTCTTGAAGGAAAATAACATGGTGGGTGAACAAATTACTGTCGAGCATTGATAGAAAAACGCATAGTTATGACGATATCCAAGGCAATGATTATGAATATAGGCATCACGTCTGTGTCAAGTAGACCGAAACGATTCTGCATCTACTACTATTACTCCACACATCGATCGAATCCTGCCTGCATCCAGAGTATAAAGTTCATGAAGAACGGAGTAATGCATTAAGTAAGATGACAAGATGTAGATGGATAGCTCAAGCAATATGATGAAAAACCCATCTTTTTACCCTTGATGGCAACAATACAATATGTGCCTCGCTACCCCTACTTTGTCACTGGGTGAGGACACCACAAGATTGAACTTAAAACTAAGCACTTCTCCCATTGCAAGAATTACCAATCTTGTTGGCCAAACCAAACCAATAACTCGAAGAGACTTGCAAAGATATGAAATCATGCATATAAGAATTCAGAGAAGAACCAAATAATATTCATAGATAAGCTGATCATAAACCCACAATTCATTGGATCTCGACAAACACATCGCAAAAGAGTATTACATCAGATAGATCCCCATGAACATCATGGAAAACATGATATTGAAGCACAAAGGTAGAGAAGAAGCCATCTAGCTACTAGCTATGGACCCATAGGTCTGTGGTGGACCTACTCACACATCATCGGGGGCGGCAATGGAGTTGATGTAGATGTCCTCCGTGATTGAATCCCCCCTCCGGCAGATTACTGGAAAAGGCTCCAAGATTGAATCTCTCGACAACGAAGGGTTCCGGCAGCGAAAAGTATTATCGTGGCTCCTTTTGGTATTGCGGGAACTATTTGGGAATGTATAGGCCGAAGATTAGGGTTAGAGGACCTCCTGGGGGGCCACAAGCCAGGGGGCGCCCCCTAGCCGCTCCAGGGTGGCTTGTGACCTCCTGGTAGGTCTCCTGCCTTCCTCTTCAAGTCTGGTAGATGTCTTCTGGTCCAAGAAAAATCATCGCGAAGATTTTATTCCGTTTGGACTCCGTTTAATATTCCTTATCTACAATACTCACAAACAAGGAAAAAACAGAAGCTGGCACTAGGCTCTAGGTTAATAGGTTAGTCCCAAAAATATTGTAAATAGCATATTAATGCATATAAAACATCCAAAACAGATAATATAATAGCATGGAACAACCAAAAATTATAGATACGTTGGAGACGTATCAACATCCCCAAGCTTAATTCCTTCCTGCTCGTCCTTGAGTAGGTAAATGATAAAAATAGAATTTTTGATGTGGAATGCTACCTAACATATATATCCATGTAATATCCTTTATTGTGGCATGAATGTTCAGATCCATTAGACTCAGAACAAAAACTTAATGTTGACATAAAAACAATAATATTTCAAGCATACTAACAAAGCAATTGTGTCTCTTCAAAATATAATGGCAAAAGAAAGTTATCCCTACAAAAACATATAGTCTGGCTATGCTCCATCTTCCCCACACAAAGTATTTATATCATGCACAACCCCGATGACAAGTCAAGCAATTGTTTCACAACTTTTATGTTCTCAAACTTTTTCAACTCTCACGCAATACATGAGCGTGAGCCATGGATACAGTACTATAGATGGAATAGAATATGGTGGAGGTTGTGAAGAAAAAAGAGAAGATAGTCTCACGTCAACTAGGTGTATCAACGGGCTATGGAGATGCCCATTAATAGATATCAATGTGAGTGACTAGGGATTGCCATGCAACGGATGCACTAGAGCTATAAGTGTATGAAAACTCAAAAGAAACTAAGTGGGTGTGCATCCAACTTGCTTGCTCATGAAGACCTAGGGCAATCTGAGGAAGCCCATCATTGGAATATAAATCCAAGTTATATAATGAAAATTCTCACTAGTATATGAAAGTGACAAAATATGAGACTCTCACTCTCTATCATGAAGATCATGGTGCTACTTTGAAACACAAGTGTGGAAAAAAGATAGTAGCATTGTCCCTTCTCTCTTCTCTCTCCTCTCTCCCTCTCTCTCTTTGGTGGGCATCAATGACTTTTTTTATTTGGGCTTCGCTGGCCTCTTTTATTTTTCATAAAGTTCGGAGTCTCATCCCAACCTGTGAGGGAATCGTAGCTTCCATCATCCTTTCCTCACATGGGACAATGCTCTAATAATGATGGTCATCACACTTTTATTTACTTACAACTCAAGAATTACAACTCAATATCTAGAACAAAATATGAATCTATATGAATGCCTCCGGTGGTGTACCGAGAGTGCAATGATCTAGCATAGCAAATGACATCAAAAATGGACAAGCCTTGAAAACATCATGCAGCTATCTTATCAATCATGGGAAAGCAATATGAAAATGATGGTGCGTGTCATAATAAATGGAATGATGGACGTTACATGGCAATATATCTCGGAATGGCTATGGAAATGCCATAATAGGTAGGTATGGTGGCTGTTTTGAGAAATGATATATGGTGGGTTTAATGCACCGGCGAAAGTTGCACGGTACTAGAGAGGCTAGCAAAAGTGGAAGGGTGAGAGTGCGTATAATCCATGGACTCACATTAGTCATAAAGAACTCACATACTTATTGCAAAAGTCTATGTCATCGAAACAAAGTATTAGACGCATGCTCCTAGGGGAGAGGTTGGTAGGAGTAAACCATTGCGCGCTCCCGACCCTCACACAAAGGTTGACAATCAATAAACAAATCATGCTCCGACTTCCTTACATAACGGTTCACCATACATGCATGCTACGGGAATCACAAACCTTTACACAAGTATTTCTACCAATCCACAATTACTTCCTAACATGACTCTAATATTACCATCTTTATATCTCAAAACTTTATGCAAGGTATCAAACTTCTCATAATATTCAATGCACTTTATATGATTTTTTTATTATACCCCTGTGGGATGCCTATTATATTAGGACTAAATTCATAACCTAAACCAATTACCATGTTGTTTAAAGACTCTCAAAATAATATAAGTGAGGTACGAGAGTTCAATTATTTCTATAAAACAAAACCCACCATGCTCTAAAAAGATATAAGTGAAGCACTAGAGAAAAATTGCTTATCTCAAAAGATATAAGGGAAGCACATAGAGTATTCTAATAAATTCACGATTCATGTGTGTCTCTCTCAAAATGTGCCCAACAAGGATGATTGTGGCAAACTAAAAACTGAAGACTCATATCATACAAGATGCTCCAAGCAAAACACATATCATGTGGTGAATAAAAATATAGCCTCAAGTAAATTTACCGATGCATTGAAGACGAAAGAGGGGATGCCTTTTGGGGCATCCCCAAGCTTAGGCTTTTTGGCATCCTTGATTGCTTGGGGTGTCTTGGGAATCCCCAAGCTTAGGCTCTTGCCACTCCTTATCCATAGTCCATCAAATCTTTAACCCAAACTCAAAAACTTCACAACAGAAAAGTCAACAGAAAACTCATGAGATCCGTTAGTATAAGAAAAAAATCACCACTTTAGGTACTGTTGTGGACTCATTCTTTATTTATATCGGTGTGATATATATTCTATTCCAACTTCTCCATGGTTCATACCCCCCGATACGACCCATAGATACATCAAAATATGTAAACAACACAAAGAAAAGAGAATCTGTCAAAAACACAACAGTTTGTAGCAATCTGGAAACTTCGTATACTTCTGTAACTCCAAAAATTCTGAACAATTAGGACAACCTGGGCAATTTTATATAAATCTTGTGTAAAATTTCAGACTCATTTGACGCTCCGATAAATTTATAATTTCCTGGACTGGGCGCAAAAGTTTTTGTTTTTCAACAAGATCAAATCAACAATAAACGTAGACCATCCCAAAGGTCTTACTTGGCTCAAAAACTAATTAAAAAACCAAATAAAAATTATTATGGAGGTAATAATGTATGAAACACTCAAAAACAGAAGCAAAAAACATAACATAAAAATTTGGGTTGCCTCCCAACAAGCGCTATTGTTTAACGCCCCTAGCTAGGCATGATGATTTCAATGATGCGCACATAAAAGTAGTAATTGAAACATGCAAGAGAGCATCATGAATCTCATGATGAGCACATTCAACTCTAACCCACTTCCTATTCATAGGTATTTCCGAGCAAACAACTTATGGGAGCAAGAATCAACTAGCATAGGAAGGCAAAACAAGCATAACTTCAAAACTTTGGACACATAGAGAGGAAACTTGGTATTATTGCAATTCTTACAAGCATATGTTCCTCCCTCATAATAATTTTCAGTAGCATCATGAAGGAATTTCACAATACATCTATCATAAACAATACTCTCTTTATGATCAACATGCATAAAGGTTTTTATCATATTCCAAAATAGTGGGATTATCATCAACTAAAGTTATGACCTCTCCGAACCCACTTTTATCAAAAAAATTGTAAGACTGAACACTCTCCGAATATGTGGGATTCTTTTTACCTAAAGTTGTCACTCTTCCAAACCCACTTTTGATACTATTGCAAACATTATTATCAATAACATATTCAACATGAGGCTTACATAAATTTTCAAGATCATAAGAAGCATTATCACCCCAATCATGATCATTGCAATAAGAAGTGGACATGACAAAATTATCATCCCCAAGCTTGTAGTTTTGCATATCATTAACATGATTGCCATTAATAGCATTTATAACATCATTGCAATCATGCTTCTCAATCAAGGAGCTATCATGAACCACCTTATAAATTTCTTCTTTCAACATTTCATCAATATTTTCAGATTCATGATCTTCAAACAAAACTTCATAGAGAAAATCAAGTGCACTCAACTCACTAGCAATTGGTTCATCATAATTTTGTCTTTTGAAAAGATTAGTAAGTGGATGAGGATCCATATCAATTGATTTTTAGCAAGCAAAGATGCAAGCAAATAGAAGGCACACGGCAACACAAGCAAAGAGGCAAACAGAAAAGAGGCGAATAAAATGACAAATTTTGTGAAGTGGGGGCGAGGAAAACAAGAGGCAAAAGGAAAATAATGTAATTCAAGACATGAGTTTGTGATGGGTATTTGGTAGGCTTGATGTGTATCCTCTACAACAATGGCGCCAGAATCCTTCTTGCTACTTCTTGAGCTTGCGTTGGTTTTCCCTTGAAGAGGAAAGGGTGATGCAGCAAAGTAGATAAGTATTTCCCTCAGTTGTTGAGAACCAAGGTATCAATCCAGTAGGAGGAACAAGCAAGTCACCAATAGATGCACCTACACAAACAATCAAACACTTTCACCCAAGCTATAAAGGGGTTGTCAATCCTTCACGGTTACTTGCAAGGATTAGATCTAAGAGAGATAGATGTAAAAGATTGCGGAAAGTAAAAAGTTAAATAAATTGCAGAAAGGTATTTTTGTATATAGATCTGAAAATATAATATGGAAAATAGACCCGGGGGCCATAGGTTTCACTAGAGGCTTCTCTCTTGAAGGAAATAACATGGTGGGTGAACAAATTACTGTCGAGCAATTGATAGAAAAGCGCATAGTTATGGAGATATCCAAGTCAATGATTATGATATAAGCATCACGTCCATGTCAAGTAGACCGAAACGATTCTATATCTACTAATATTACTCCACACATCGACCGACTCCCGCCTGCATCTAGAGTATTAAGTTCATGAAGAACAGAGTAACGCATTAAGTAAGATGACAAGTGTAGAGGGATACTCAAGCAATATGATGAAAACCCCATCTTTTTACCCTTGATGGCAACAATACAACACGTTCCTCGCTAGGGTGAGGACACCGCATGATTGAACCAACTAAGCACTTCTCCCATTGCAAGAATTACCAATCTAGTTGGCCAAACCAAACCAGTAACTCGAAGAGACTTGCAAAGATATGAAATCATGCATATAAGAAATCAGAGAAGAACAAAATAATATTCATAGGTAAGCTGATCATAAACCCACAATTAATCGGATCTCGACAAACACACCACAAAAGAGTATTACATCGGATAGATCCGCATGAAGATCATGGAGAACATGGTATTGAAGCACAAAGAGAGAGAACAAGCCATCTAGCTACTAACTATGGACCCATAGATCTATGATGGACTACTCACGCATCATCGGAGGGGAAATGGAGTTGATGTAGATGCCTTCCTCTCCAAGTCTGGTAGATGTCTTCTGGTCCAAGAAAAATCACCGCGGAGATTTTATTCCGTTTGGCCTCCGTTTAATATTCCTTATCTACAATACTCAAAAACAAGGAAAAAATAGAAACTGTCACTAGGCTCTAGGTTAATAGGTTAGTCCCCCAAATAATATAAAATAGAATATTAATGCATATAAAACATCCAAAACAGATAATATAATAGCATGGAACAATAAAAAAATTATAGATACGTTGGAGACGTATCAGCCGCCACCACGATCTCCCTCGCTGCCGCCGCCGCCACCGCTTTCCTCCCATCGTTTGCAGCCTCACCACGCCTCCTCGCCGCGGTTTCTCCAACCCATCGCGGCCGCCACGTCGTGTGGTCACCAAACCACTCACCAATCTTACACCAACCCTCAACCCTAACAACCCGCCGCCGCCGCTATCGCATGCCGCCGCCACCAAACCCTTGCTTCGCCACCGTTGTTACACAGCCGCCGCCGCCGCTCCACTGCTCTCTGCCATGTCATCCACCAACTCCTCCATCTCGAACCGCATGAACCCGTTCGCCGGTGCCGATCCCTCCCTAATCCGCGACCTCAAGATCCTTGCCCGCGTTCCCATCATCCTCGATCACCACACCTGGGAAATGTACTTCTCCCGCGTATTCCGAGTACAATCTCCGGGATCACGTCGATGGCTCCGTGGACTCCAACCAAATGGAGGATGATGACGAGTGGATGACCATCGATGCCACTCTCATCTGCTGGTTCTACACCACCATCTCGAAGGACCTATTCCACACGGTGGTCTCTAATGAAGATGATGCCTACGTCGTTTGGACTAAGATCAACGGCCTCTTCACCGACAACAGGCTCCTACGCAAGGTGTTCTTGCACGGCGAGTTCTATGCGTGTCAGCAGCTTGACTCGTCCATTGACGATTATTGCATGGGACTCAAGAAGCTCTCCGACGAGCTCCATGATCTCGGCGAGAAGGTCCCCGACGAGCTTCTTCTTAGCACCCTCATCAACAGCCTGAACGAGGAGTTCGGGAACGCCGCCTCCAACCTCACCCTCCTCCTCGACCCGTCATTCTCCAAGGTCGTGGCATGTCTGAAATTGGAGGAGTGTCGGATGAAGATGGCGCGCACTCGGGCTACCCACACTTCCCTGGTCGCGGGCGCTTCTCGCGGTGCCATTCCACCTGCCCTGGCACCGCCACCACGGCCTAGCTCGGGCGATCTCCTACCGTTTCTGCCGGTTGGGGTTCCCGCACCCACCTTCATTGGCCCCGCAGGCCCCTGCCGCTGACCGCGGCGGTCATCATGGGGGACACAGTGGTCGTGGCTGCAAGTAGCAGGCCGGAAACCAGGGTGGGCCGCCCCGCCCGCAGCAACTGCAGTACTAGCCGGTGCCCTGGTACGCCGGACAAAACCCTTGGACATGCATTGTCCAAGCGTACTCCATGCTGGTACCACACGCTCCTGCTCCTGGCAACTTTGGCGCTCGTCCGACGAATCACCAGGCGCTGCATGCTGCTCCGCAGCAGTACATGCCCCTGCTGCCCTAAGGCTATCCGGCGCCTTATGGGCCGCCGCCTCCGGTCGGTGGCCTATTGCCGATGATCTGGCGCCTTGGGATCTTGCACTCCTAGCCGCCTTACACACTGCTCCTACTCCACATAACTACACCGGTGGCGGTGACTTGTACATGGACACCGGAGCTATGGATCACATGGCCGCCAACCCTGGTAACGTCCTCACCGCTCATCCGGTTCATACCTCCACTCGGATTACCGTTGATGACGGTTCATCTCTTCCCATTACACATGTTGGTCATGCCGCTTTTCTTTCCAATTCTACGCCAATATCTTTATATAACATACTTGTTTCTCCTAACCTTATCAAAAATCTTGTCTCCGTTTGTTATCTTACACATGAAAACCCTGTCATTGTTGAATTTAACATGTTTGGATTTTCTGTCAAGGATGCCCGTACCTGGATGGTGCTCCACTGATGTGACAGCCCCGACGACCTCTACCCTACCGGTCCACTCGCCTACCTCCACCGCCGCCGCACCCATGGCGCTCTCCACCAGAGTGGAACTCTGGCATGCTCACCTCAAACATCCCAACCCTGCCACCCATCTTCATATTCTTCAGAGTTTTTCCTTCATGTGTAATAAGATCGACGATCACACTTGTCATGCTTGTCGCCTTGGCAAACATGTCCGTCTTCCATTTAGCACTTCATCGCATGTCACTTCATACCCAGTTGAGTTAATCATAGTGATGTTTGGACTTCTCCAGTTGCAATCAATACGGGCTACCTTACTATCTTGTTATTCTTGATGATTTCTCGCACTATGTGTGGACTTTCCTGTTGCGGCGAAAGTCGGATGCTCTTGCCACACTCACCGCATTTTACTCCTATATTTTCACGCAGTTTGCCCGCCCCATTCATGCATTGCAAACCGATAACGGGAAGGAGTTTGACAACCTTGCTATCCGCAACCTACTTGCCACACATGTCGTTATATTTCATCTCACTTGTCCGTACACTTCGCAACAAAATGGTCCTTCTTTTTCATGCCAACGTGTCCTCACGTTTTTGCCTAATGTGCTCACCACCGCCACCCTTCTTCTGAACATCTGCCCCTGTCGCACTCGTGGAAACTTCACACCTCATCATCTTATGTTTGACACGCCATCGACTTATGATGAGCTGCATATTTTTGGCTGTCTTTGTGATACGTCTCCAACATATCTATAATTTATGAAGTATTCATGCCATGTTTACAATAATTATATATGATTTTGGTATGATTTTATTAGAACTAACCCGGACTGACGCTGTTTTCAACAGAACTACCATGGTGTTGTTTTTGTGCATAAATAAAAGTTCTCGGAATGGGCTAAAAATTTACATAGAATATTTTTGGAAAATATAAATAATAGTGGAGTGAAGAGCTCGTCCAGAAAGTGGACGAGGAGGCCACAAGCCTGCTAGGCACGACCACCCCCCTAGGCCGCGCCCCTGTGGCTTGTGGACTCCTTAGCACCCCTTGACGTGACTCCGACACCAAAAATTCCTATAAATACTAAAACACCCAGAAAGAAACCTAGATCGGGAGTTCCACCGCCGCAAGCCTCTGTAGCCACAAAAAACCAACCAGGATCCTATTCTGGCACCCCGTCAGAGGGGGAAACCATCACGAGAGGCCATCTTCATCATCCCGGCGGTCTTCATGATGAGGAGGGAGTAGTTCACCTCACCTCGGGGCTGAGGGTATGTACCAGTAGCTATGTGTTTGATCACTCTCTCTCTCTCTCTCGTGTTCTTGAGATGGAACGATCGTGATGTACCGCGAGGTTTATTAATATAGATGAATCATATGGAGTTTTCCCCTCTATCTTCTTGTGATGAATTGAGTTTTCCCTTGGAAGTTTTCTTATCGGATTGAGTCTTAAAGGATTTTAGAACACTCGATGTATGTTTTGTGATGGGATATCCGTGGTGACAATGGGATGTTCTATTGATCCACTTGATGTATGTTTTTGGTGATCAACTTGTGGGTTTCGTGACCTTGGGAATCTATGCATAGGGCTTGGCACATGTTTTCGTCTTGGCTCTCCGGTAGAAACTTTGGGGCACTCTTTGAAGTTCTTTGTGTTGGATTGAACATGATGAATTTGAAATTGTGTGATGCATATCATATAATCAAGCCCATGGGTACTCGTGGTGACATTGGAGTACCTAGGTGACATTAGGGTTTTGGTTGATGTGTATCTGAAGGTGTTATTTTAGTACGAACTCTAGGGCTGTTCGTGACACTTATAGGGATAGCTCATAAGATTGATCATAAAAGATAACTTTGAGGTGGTTTCGTACCCTACAATAATTTCTTTGTTAGTTCTCCGCTATTTGTGACTTTGGAGTGAACTGTTTGTCGCGTGTGAGAGATTGACATATGATTCAACTATGTTAGTGTTGTTGAGAGAAATTGCACTAGTGAAAGTATGGACCCTTAGCCTTGTTTCTAAGCATTGCAATACCGTTTGTGCTCACTTTTATCATTAGTTACCTTGCTGTTTTTATATTTTCAGATTACAGAAACTTATATCTACCATCCATATTGCATTTGTATCACCATCTCTTCGCCGAACTAGTGCACCTATACAATTTGCCATTGTATTGTGTGTGTGTGGGCACACAAAAGATTTCTTGTATTTTATTGAGGGGTTGTTTGAGAGAGACCATATTTATCCTACATCTCCCATGGATTTATAAACCTTAGGTCATCCACTTGAAGGTTGTGTAGTAGACATCAAGCTCTTTTCTGGCGCCATTGCTGGGGAGGTGAGTGTTTAAAGGTATATATTTAGATCTTGTAATAAAATCTTATAGTTTATTGTTTTTCACTAGTTTGGTTTTATAAAAAGAACTACAAAATATGGAATCGAGGTTGCCTCATATGCTTCATCTTCTTAATATCTTTCGTGAAAATGATGGAAAGGAAAATTGTGCCAAAGTGTTAGAAGAAGAAGTCAATAAAATGTTTGGCACTAAATCTTTGTATAATGAGCATGATTGCAGTATTGTTAGTATGAATTCTCTGAATATTCAAGATGCTAATGATATGCAAAACTACAAGCTTGGGGATGCTATGTTTGATGAAGATGATATTTTTAGTCCCCGAAGTTTTGATGAGCAAATTTATTATGATGAAAGCATGCCTACAATTTATGATGATGATTGTGATGACATGTATGCTATAAACAATAATGATAACCATGAGACTTGTCATCATGATTTTAATTTTCAATTGGATTATGCTTCACATGATAGTTATTTTGTTGAGTTTACTCCCACTATTAGTCATGAGAAGAAATTTTCTTGTGTGGAGAGTAGTAAAATTTCTATGCTTGTAGATCATGAAAAGAATGCTTTATGTGCTGGTTATATTGTGGAATTACTTCATGATGCTACTGAAAATTATTATGAGGAGGAGCTTATGCTTGTAGGAATTGCAATAATATCAAGTTTCCTCTCTATGTGTTCAAAGTTTTGAAGTTATGCTTGTTTTGCCTTCCTATGCTAGTTGATTCTTGCTCCCATAAATTGTTTGCTCAAAAAATCCCTATGCATAGGAAGCGGGTTAGAATTAAATGTGCTTTTCATGAGATTCATGATGCTCTTTTGCATGTTTCAATTATTATTCCTATGTGAGCATCATTGAAATCACCATACCTAGCTAAAAGGCATTAAAGAAAAGCGCTTGTTGGGAGACAACCCAACACTTTTAATTTATGTTTTTGTGTGTTCACATGATTAATATACTGTAGTAATCATGTTTTGTGTCTTTTATTTCAATAATGTGCCAAGTAAATCCTTTGGGATAGTGTGGATACTTGCTTGTTTGATTCTGTGCAAAACAGAAAGTTTTGTGTCCAGTATTTGAATTATCTGATTTTACTGGAGCGTCAAAAACTTATGAAATTTTTAAACACCATTTATATGCAAAGTCCTTGAGCTGTACTAATTTTTAATATATTTGAGAGTCAGGTAAGTATGGTGATCATTCAGATTTTTAGCAGACTGTTCTGTTTTTGACAAATTCTGTTTTGCATGCTAAGTTTGCTTGTTTTAGTGTTCCAATAGCTTATATTTGGTGATATAAATTGTCGTAATGATGAAATACAGTAGGTATTATGTGATAACAATTGCTAATCTTGTCTTGACAGTACCTAAGTGAATGATCTATCTTTATTTCACTAACCCTTCTCACAAAATTCCGTTAAGTTTTTGTGTGATTGAAGTTTTCAAGTTTTGGGTGAGACACCGTCCTGAGGAGAATAAGGAGTTACAAGAACCTAAGATTGGGGATGCCCAAGGCACCCCCATTAATATACAATGAATATTCAAGCGCCTAAGCTTGGGGATGCCCCAGAAGGCATCCCCTCTTTCGTCTTCAACGCTATCGGTATATCTCACTTGGAGCTATATTTTTATTCATCACATAATATGAGTTTTGATAGGAGCATAATTTTTTTGTTTTTATATGTTAGGTGTTATTTATAATCTTGTTTTCAATATAAAGTTCCAAGAATTTCCTTTAGGATGCTTGCATTGTTTGATGTGTGTTGTGTAAAAACAGAAACTTTTTCTGTAGTGATTGAATTTTGATATTTTGGTGGAACTTGGAAAGTTTATGAAATTTTTAAAAAGTATCTTCATATAAAGTTTATAGCATGTACTAAATTTTCATAATTTTACGAGTTACACAAATACACTAGATTAAAATTGCTATAAACTGTTCTGTTTAGACAGATTGCTGCCATAGTTTTTTATCTACTTATCCTATAGTTTCCATAGCCTATATTAGTAGATATAAATTGTGGAAATGATAGTACACAGTACCTAATGTTTGAAAATTATTTTTAAAATTGTCTTGGCAATACATGAAGTGTTGATTTATTTTTATGTGTGCTAACCTATCTCACGAGTTCTCTTCGAGTTTTGTGTAGATGAAGTTTTTGAGAATAGGTGAAACCGGGATATGAGAGGATTAAAAAAGATAAAAGATAAATATTGGGGATGCCCAAGGCACCCCAAGTAAATATTTCAAGAAGTCTCAAGCATCTAAGCTTGGGGATGCTACACATCCCATCTCTCTTCGTCAACTATCGGTTAGCCTATGTTGAGCCTAATTTTTTTTCGTTCACATGATCGTCCTATTCTTGGAGTGCTATTTTTATTTTGCTTGATGTTTAAATGGAAATACTAAGATCTGAAAATATGTATTGAGAGAGAGAGAAAGTCCTCACATCGCTACTTATTTGTTTGACTACTCATTGATCTTCACTTATATGTTTTGGAGTAGTTTTGACATTTACTCTCGTGCTTCACTTATATCCTATGAGTAAATGGTTGAATGAATTGAATATCGTAAATCTGAAATTATATATGTTTTTATATGCTTATCCCATGGGGAGTAATGACTTCACATATAAGAAGTATAGGTGGTAAAATATATTGAAAGTTAGCAAAGACCGCATTGGTCACTTGAACCATTCATCAATGAATATTGAAGGAAGAAAGATTTCACATTAAATATACTATCTTGGAAATCTTCTATGATTGTGAATACCCATTAATTATTTTCAAACTTGAGAGAATTAGTTGAAGTTGGACAAGGAAGACAACGTAATGAGTTATGTTTGGGTATATTTGTATAGAAGTTATATTGTTATGGATCCTCCAACATGCGATGCTTGCTTCCACCTCATACTAGCCAAAACTTCCACACCAAGTAGAAATACTACTTGTGCATCCAAACACCCTTAAACCAGTTTTCCCATGAGAGTCCACTATACCTACCTATGGATTGAATAAGATCCTTCAAGTAAGTTGTCATCGGTGCAAAAAGCAATAAAAATGCTCCTAAATATTTTTGATCTTTTATTGTAAGGGAAAATAAGTGCTGTACAAACTTTTGATGGTAAAGAAATAAAAGCGACAGGCTGCATAATAAAGGTTGCTATCACAAAGGGCAATACAACGTGACGTTCCTTTGCGTTAAGGGTTTGCACATCCAAACTAAAAAGCGCATGACAACCTTTGCTTCCCTCTGCGAAGGGCCTATCTTTTACTTTCTAGTACTTACCTTTTACAAGAGTCATGGCGATCTTCACCACATCCTATATTTCGCCTTTTTCTGTTGGCAAGCATCATGTGGTGGGGAAAGATCCAAGCATATATTGCCATTCAAATATATTTGATCATGAATTATTTTTGATAATTATCTATAAAATAAATAAGTTGGGAGGTGAAAGTTTAAGCCCCTATCTTTCTCTGCGTTCGACGGATGCCATTTGTTCTAAAAATATGCTTTGAGAGTTAGCAATCATGAAAGACTATATGATAGTTGAGTATGTGGAATTTGCTAAATCAAAGCTCTTACATAGACCCTTCTAAAAATAAGATGAATTACAATTGTTTGGTGACTGAAAGCATAGTTTGTTAGTTTTCGAGAAACTTTATGGTCTATACTTTAACATGTGAATAGCTTGTTACTTCATCATGAGAAGTTTTATTAGATGAGATAATGTTTATGATATATAATGATGCTATAATAAGTGTTTGGAAATATCATTGATCAAATTTATGCACTATGCTAGCATTCACACTTCATAAATTATTTCTTTTATCATTTACCTACTCGAGGACGAGCATGAATTAAACTTGGGGATGCTGATACGTCTCCAAGTATCTATAAATTATGAAGTATTCATGCCATGTTTACAATAATTCTATATTATTTTGGTATGATTTTATTAGAACTAACCCGGACTGATGCTGTTTTCAGCAGAACTACCGTGTTGTTGTTTTTTGTGCAGAAATAAAAGTTCTCGGAATGGGTCAAAAATTTAGGAGAATATTTTTGGAAAATAAAAAATACTGGAGCAAACAGCTAGGCCAGGAAGTGGACGAGGAGGCCACAAGCCTGCTGGGCGCGGCCACCCCCTAGGTTGCACCCCTGAGGCTTGTTGACTCCTCGAGCACCCCCTTGACGTGAGACCGATGCCAAAAATTCCTATAAATACTAAACCCCCCATAAACAAACCTAGTTCGAGAGTTCTGCCGCCGCAAGCCTCTGTAGCCACGAAAACAAGTTGGGAGCCCGTTCTGGCACCCTGCCGGAGGGGGAAACCATCATC
>JAAAWK010000727.1:0-174369 GCA_022496015.1 Hordeum marinum
GATCGTGATCAAGTTAGTGGGACGGATCGTGATCAAGTTCGTGGGACGGATCGTGATCGGATCGCGGGACGGATCATGATTGGATCGTGGGACGGATCGTGATTGGATCGTGAGACGCACGGTGATTTGGATCGCGAAGACGTTCGACTACACCGACCGCGTTTCTTAACGCTTCCCGCTTAGCGATCTACAAGGGTATGTAGATCCACTCTCCCTCTCATAGATGCTCATCACCATGGATAGATCTGCATGTGCGTAGGAATTTTTTTGTTTCCCATGCAACGTTCCCCAACAGTGGCATCATGAGATAGGTCTATGTGTTGATGAGATCTCGAGTAGAACACAAAAGGTTTGTGGGCATTGATGCTTAGATTGCTTGCTCCCTTGGTCGGATTTTGGTTCAGCGGTATTGTGAGATGAAGCGGCCCGGACCAACATTACTTGTACGCTTACGAGAGACCAGTTCCCTCGATGCAACTTGTTTCCTAGATGGCTTGCGGGTGGCAGTTTCTCTCACTTTAGTTGGATCGGATTCGACAAAGGCGGTCCTTGAGAAGGTTGAAAAGCAAATTATGTATCACCATTGTGGTTTACGCGTAGGTGAGAATCGTTCTTGCTAGAAACCCGTAGCAGCCACGTAAAACATGTAAACAACAATTAGAGGACGTCTAACTTGTTTTTGCAGGGTATGTTGTGATGTGATATGGCCAATTACATGATGCGATATATGTGATGTATGAGATGATCATGTGATGTACAGAATTGCATGACTTGCATGTCGATGAGTACGGCAACCGGCAGGAGCCATAGGGTTGCCTTTAATTATTGTATGACCTGCGTGTCAATCATTAAGCTCTATGTAATGCTTTAGTTTATCGCTAAACGGTAGCAATAGTAGTAGAAGCATGAAAGCGTGACAACCCCGATGGTGACACGTTGATGGAGATCAAGATGATGGAGATCATGGTGTCGTGCCGGTGACGATGGAGATCATGCCGGTGCTTTCATGATGGAGATCTAAAGCACAAGTTCATGGCCATATCATGTCACTTATGAATTGCATGTGATGTTAATCCTTTTATGCACCTTGTTTTGCTTAGTACGACGGTAGCATTATAAGGTGATCCCTCACTTAAATTTTTCAAGATAAAATTGTGTTCTCCCCAAGTGTGCACCGTTGCAAAAGTTCGTCGTGTTGAGACACCACGTGATCATCGGGTGTGATAGACTCTATGTTCACATACAACGGGTGCAAGCCAATGTTGCACGTGCAGAACACTCGGGTTAAACTTGACGAGCCTAGCATGTACAGACATGGCCTCGGAACACAAGAGACCGAAAGGTCGAACATGAGTCATATAGTAGATATGATCAACATAATGATGTTCACCATTGGAGCCACCTCAACTCACGTGATGATCGGACTTGAGTTGGTGGATTTGGATCATGTGACACTCAGATGACCTGAGGCTTGTCAATTTGAGTGGGAGCTTTAGTAATTTGATTAACTAAACTCATTATTTTGAACAATAGTCTAAGTAAACTTTGCATATTTATGTTGTAGATCAATGGCTTGCGCAGTAGCACCCGTGAATTTTAATGCGTTCCTAGAGAAAGCTAAGTTGAAAGATGATGGAAATAACTTTGTTGACTGGGCCCGTAATCTGAGGATTATCCTCATGGCTTCCCAGAAATCATATGTCCTTGATGCACCGCTTGGTGACCAACCAGAAGACATGACCTTCGAAGACGTTAAGAACACTTGGGAGGCACGTACTGGAGATTACTCAATAGTTCAGTGTGCAATATTGTATGGCTTAGAACCGGGACTTCAAAAACGTTTTGAATGTCATGGAGCATATGAGATGTTCCAGGAGTTGAAGTATATCTTTCAGAAGAACGCCCGGATCGAGAGGTATGAAACCTCTGATAAGTTCTATGCTTGCAAGATGGAGGAGAACGGGTCTATCAGTGAGCATATACTCAGAATGTCTGGGTATTCAACTCATCTAGCGGAGTTGGGAATTGCCCTTCCGCCAGAGGCGATCACCGACAGAGTTCTTCAATCACTGCCACCTAGTTACAAGAGCTTTGTGATGAACTATAACATGCACGGGATGAACAAGTCAGTCGCCGAGCTGTTTGCGATGCTAAAAGTCGCTGAGTCTGAATCTAGAAAGAACATCAAGTGTTGATGGTCAATAAAACCACTAGTTTCAAGAAAAATGGCAAAGTCAAGGGCAAGGGCAAGAAGGGTAAAACCAAGAAGGATGGCAAAGTAGTTGCTACTCCTGTAAAGAAGCCCAAGCATGGACCTAAGCCAGAAACTGAGTGCTTTCATTACAAAGGAACTGGTCACTGGAAGCGGAACTGCCCCAAGTACCTGGCTGACAAGAAGGCGGCCAACGACAAACAGGTATATATGATATACATGTTATTGATGTGTACCTTACTAGCTCTCGTAGTAGTGCCTGGGTATTTGATACTGGTTCGGTTGCTTACATTTGCAACTCAAAGCAGGAACTACGGAATAAACGAAGGTTGGCAAAGGACGAAGTGATGATGCGCGTGGGAAATGGTTCCAAGGTTGATGTGATCGCCGTCGACACGCTCTCTCTTCAATTACCATCGGGATTAGTGATGAGCCTGAATAATTGTTATTTAGTGCTTGCGTTAAGCATGAACATTATATCTGGATCTTGTTTATTGCAAGATGATTACTCATTTAAATCAGAGAATAAAGGTTGTTCTATTTATATGAGTAATATCTTTTATGGTCATGCGCCCAATGTTAGGGGTTTATTCATGTTGAATCTTGATAGTGATGAAACACATGTTCATAACATTGATGCCAAAAGATGTAGAATTGATAGTGATAATACCACTTTCTTGTGGCACTGCCGTTTAGGTCATATTGGTGTAAAACGCATGAGGAAGATCCATGGTGATGGACTTTTGGAGTCACTTGATTTTCAATCACTTGACACATGTGAACCATGCCTCATGGGCAAGATGACTAAAACGCCGTTCTCTGGAACAATGGAACGGGCGAGTGACTTATTGGAAATCATACATACTGATGTGTGCGGTCCAATGAATGTTACAGCGCGTGGTGGATATCGTTATTTTCTCACCTTCACCGATGACTTAAGTAGATAAGGGTATATTTACTTAATGAAACACAAGTCTGAAACGTTTGAAAAGTTTAAGCAATTTCAGAGTGAAGTTGAGAATCATCGTAACAAGAAGATTAAGTTCCTACGATCTGATCGAGGAGGTGAATATCTAAGTTATGAGTTTGGCAGTCACTTAAGACAGTGTGGAATTGTTTCACAGTTGACACCGCCCGGAACACCACGGCATAATGGTGTGTCCGAACGTCATAATCGAACCTTATTAGATGTGGTGTGTTCTTTGATGTCTCTTGCTGATTTGCCACTATCATTTTGGGGTTATGCATTAGAGACAGCTGCATCACTGTAAATAGGGCAGGATCAAAACCCGTTGAGACGACACCATATGAAGTGTGGTTTGGCAAGAAGCTAAAGTTGTCGTTTCTTAAAGTTTGGGGATGTGATGCTTATGTCAAAAAGCTTCAGCCTGAAAAGCTGGAACCCAAAGCGGAGAAATGCGTCTTCATAGGATACCCGAAAGAGACAGTCGGGTATACCTTCTATCTCAGATCCGAAGGTAAAGTGTTTGTCGCTAAGAACGAAACATTTCTTGAGAAAGAGTTTCTCTCGAAAGAATTGAGTGGGAGGAAAATAGAGCTTGATGAGGTTATTGAACCTTTACTTCAACCAGAAAGTAGCGCAACGCAGAAAGATGTTTTTGTGGAACCTATGACGGTAGAAGAGGAAGTTAATGATTATGATCATGAAGCTTCAGATCAAGCTGCTATTGAACCTCGTAGGTCGACAAGGCCGCGTACTACCCCTAAGTGGTATGACAACCCTGTCTTGGAGGTCATGTTGTTGGACAACAATGAACCTACGAGCTATGGAGGAGCAGTGATGAGCCCGGATTCCAAGAAATGTTTAGAGGCCATGAAATCCGAGATGGGATCCATGTATGAAAACAAAGTATGGACTTTGGAAGTATTACCTGAAGGGTGAAAGGCCATTCAGAACAAATGGATCTTTAAGATGAAGACAAACGCGGACGGTAATGTCACCGTCTATAAAGCTCGACTTGTGGCAAAGGTTTTTTCACAAGTTCAAGGAGTTGACTACGATGAGACTTTCTCACCCGTAGCGATGCTTAAGTCTATCAGAATCATGTTAGCAATAGCTGCTTATTTCGACTATGAAATTTGGCAGATGGATGTCAAAACAACGTTCCTCAATGGTTTCCTTGAGGAAGAGTTGTATATGATGCAACCTGAAGGTTTTGTCGATCCAGAGAATGCTGACAAAGTTTGCAAACTCCAACGATCCATTTATGGACTGGTGCAAGCATCTCGGAGTTGGAATAAGCGCTTTGATGAGGTGAACAAAGCGTTTGAGTTTATACAAGTTTACGAAGAAGCTTGTATTTACAAGAAAGTGAGTGGGAGCTCTATAGCGTTTCTATTATTATATGTGGATGACATATTGCTGATTGGAAACAATATAGAAATGCTGGAAAGCGTGAAGGAATATTTGAACAAGAGTTTTTCAATGAAGGACCTAGGAGAAGCTGCTTTCATATTAGGCATTAAGATCTATAGAGATAGATCGAGATGCTTAATCACTTTCACAGAGCACATACCTTGATAAAGTTTTGAAGAAGTTTAAAATGGAACAGTCTAAGAAGGGGTTCTTGCCTGTGTTACAAGGTGTGAAGTTGAGTAAGACTCAATGCCCAGTTACTGCAGAAGATAGAGAAAATATGAGTGTCATCCCCTATGCTTCGGCCATAGGCTCTATCATGTATGCAATGCTGTGCACAAGACCCGATGTCAGCCTTGCCATAAGTATGGCCGGAAGGTTTCAAAGTGATCCTGGAATGGAGCACTGGCAAGTGGTCAAGAATATCCTTTGAAACTTTTATGGAGGTGATGTTTCTCGTTTATGGAGCACTAAGAAAGGTTTCAAAGTACCTGAAAAGGACGAAGGAAATGTTTCTCGTTTATGGAGGTGATGAAGAGCTCGTCGTAAAGGGTTACGTCGATGCAAGCTTTGACACTGATCGGGACGACTCTAAGTCGCAAACCGGATACATATTTATTCTTAACGGGGGAGCGGTAAGCTGGTGCAGGTCCAAGCAAAGCATGGTAGCTGATTCTACGTGCGAAGCGGAATACATCGCAGCCTTGGAGGCAGCGAAGGAAGATGTCTGGATGAAGCAGTTCATGACAGATCTTGGAGTAGTGCCCAGTGCACTGAATCCAATGAACCTGTTCTGTGACAATACTTAAGGTTCATGACAGCCTTGCCATGACAGATCTTGGAGGTGTCTCGGTCATGTCTATATAGTTCTCGAACCCGCAGGGTCTGCACACTTAAGGTTTGGTGACGTTTTGGTAGTATAGAGTTATGTATGGTGGTGACCAAAGTTTGTTCGGAGTCCCAGATGAGATCCCGAATGTCACGAGGAGCTCTGGAATGGTCTGGAGGTAAAGATTCATATATAGGAAGTCCTGTTTTGGTCGCCGGAAAAATTTCGAGCTCATCGGTAGTGTACCGGGAGTGCCGGTAGTGTACCGGGAGGCCACCGGGAGGGGGTATTTCGACCCAAGAGGCTACATGGGCTGTAGGAGGGTGTAAACCAGCCCTTAGTGGGATGGTGGAACATCCACAAGAGGCCCATGCGGCTGGCGGAAAAAAGGCCTAAGAGAAAAGTGGAAAAAAAGGCAAAATAGGGTGAATCCTAGTCCTACTAGCATTGGAGGTGGACTCCACCTCTCCCTCTCTCCTTCGTTCGAAGTAAGGAGGCCTTGGCCCTTGTTCCAAGGCCTCTCCTCCTCTCCTCTTATATATACTGGAGGTTTTATGGTTTTTGCACTAGATTTTCAGCCACGTGCTACCCGTTCCTCCAGTGCATAGTTTCTCCTCTAGATCGGATTTCTGCAGTGCTTAGGCGAAGCCCTGTCGGAATTGCTCCACCACCATCGCCAGAGCACCATCAGGATGCCGGAGAACTCTTCTTCCTCTCCACTCCCTCTTGCCCGAACGCGGAGGTGCCGTCCGTTCGGTGCTAGATCGGAAGGATCGTGATCAAGTTTGTGGGACAGATCGTGATCAAGTTCGTGGGACAGATCATGATCGGATCGCGAGACGGATCATGATTGGATCGCGGGATGGATCGTGATTGGATCACGGGACGCATGGTGATTTGGATCGCGAAGACATTTGACTACACCAACCGCGTTTCTTAACGCTTCGCGCTTAGCGATCTACAAGGGTATGTAGATCCACTCTCCCTCTCATAGATGCTCATCACCATGGATAGATCTGCGTGTGCGTAGGAAATTTTTTGTTTCCCATGCAACGTTCCCCAACACAATGTTGTGTCTTGCCAGACAAGTTTTAATCTCAACCGAATAACCAAGGGGGTCCCCATAACAACCCCGAGCATGTTAGGAGCGCAAAATATGGAAAACATAACACCGGTAACAAGGAACTAATGGCGGTAACAACGGAACAAATCACTTAGCAAAAGGCCAAGCCTTCCACCAATACCAAGATATATATGTGCATTAAATTAAACAACATGTAATATTGTGATATCCATATCCATGTTATCACATGGAACAACCTGCACCTGCAACTAGGAATGCTATAAGAGGGGCTGAGCAGCGGTAACTTAGCCAATCAAAGGTTTGCTAGGATGTGGAGGTTAGAGGCTGTCATGGCAATTAGGAGGCTGATATCAAGTGGTAGGTAGCACAATAGTAACGATAAGAGCGAGAAACTAGCAAGCAAAAATAGTGCCGGGATCCGGGTACGATCATCTTGCTTGTTGGTTCTTCAGTGGAACAAGTAGCGGGATCCTCGTAGTGGTACTCTCCTGGGTCCTCGTACTCAGTATCGACACTCACGTCTACCCAAGAGAAACATCAACAATAAACATCCAACCAAGGTGCAATGCACAACCAAGATGATGCATGATTCATTTATGAAGAATTAAACATGGCAATCCAAAACTAGTCATGTTTCACACGCAAAGTTTGTTTATTAATGAATCTGGACAGAACCTCATGTTGAGTTATTTATATATGCATGAACATGGAAAATATGGATGCATCATGCAAAATCGATAGAAATGCATATAAAGAACGCAAGAAACGGAGTTACGGTTCTCACGATACGCTCACGACAAGGTACGGAGGCAAAACACAAGACCACCAAGCCATGGGCTAATTCTTGGCATTCCAAGGTAGCCACTGGATAGGTTATGAAAAATCATGCACAATAGACTCACAGATCAATCAATTCCATGGAGTATAGCTCCCACAAGTCACAAATCAATTAAACACACAATCTGCCACAAAACAGCAACATAGCAACTTCTACAGCTCACAACTTGAGCTACAGGAACCCTACAACCACAAACAAGATATTGACAGAATCTACTCAACACACACACCAACTTATCAAACTACACAATCATCAAAGGAGTCACACCTCAATAAGCATGAAGCAATCAAGTTGCCATGATGAAACAGTTTTCTGGGACTTAGTGAAAATTCCAGTTTTCTGGAATCTGAGTTAATAAAGTAGCAAGTTGACAGCAGTAGTTAAATATTCTAGAGAGCTCCTATTGGCATGAAAATTAACAGGATGGTAGAAGACAATTTCTACTACAAATAACTAACACCGAGCATGAGCAAATTCCAAACACACCACTAGATACCATCCACTCTTCATGGCATAAACATATCAGCAGATTCTCAGACTTGGTAGTTTTTAGCATGCTGAAACAGAAACATTAAGTTGGCTACTTAACAACATGGTTTCCAATTGTATGGGTGACTCTCAGGTTAAACAAAAATACCTTGGCATACTAGATACGAAATACTAACAATCCCTAGTTGGCACATCTCCCAAAGCAAGCATGGATTAAATCATGCAAAAATGACAGATTTAAGAACTTGCTCAAAAGTGAAATCTAGAAGTTCCAATGGATTCTTTGGCTCTTTCTACCCCAAATACATGTGTCCTACTCATATGTTCATGCAAAACAACTAGACACAAGCAAGATAGCAACACTACCAACTATCCACATGAGGGGATCATACTCTTATTTGAACATGAGCAAATATGATCCAAGAAGATTGGAACCTCAGCTGGAGATGGAAATGAGCTTAACAAAAACCACATTCACATAATCAATAAGGGGTGAGTCAAGTGGGAAATCCACTAGTCACCCACACACACATCCACTCCACACACACAGACACACTCAACAAGGCACACACACATGCTCCATATGTCTAAGGGCATATCAGTACAAGCTCACTCATGACCACACCACTCAAGAGGGGGGTGTTCACCCACACTCACACTCAACAAACACATGCATATATACGTGTATGTATATACACATACACACTCTAACCACACACCATTCATATACACTCACACCACATGAGTGTAATGTGCCACACACACACTCATGTGAAGGCACCAAGCATCACACATACACACCTATCACCATGCCACATACACACATGTGTGTATGCCTAAGCACACACACACACAAGCACATGCATGTGCATGCTCACATGCACACAAGAACACATACAACACTACACACACCCACTCACGTACTCACATGCACTCTCCACACACCCATATATAACCAGGAAAGGAAATCAAAACACCTACACCTACACCTACACATATGTATGTATGCATAAGCACACACACACACACACTCACATACTCATGCATACATACATGCCCACATATGCAACACTAACACACACACACACTCAACAAACACATATGCACATGACAGGAAAGAAAATAAATAAAAACAACATGATGTTTTATTATCTACACACTCATGCATATAGCAAGAGGGAAAAACAAATGAAGCAAAAGAAAGAAAAACCAAAAAAAAGGGGGGAGGGGTTCAGGCTTCGAACCCACGACCTCCTGGTCGAATCCCCCTGGCGCTACCACCCTGCTATGCTATCGATCCTTAACAGAGGAGGGGAAGCACTGCACTAGTTCACACACGCGCAAGATATCTGACGAAACTGAACCCGCAGCGACAACGGCAATAGGCGAACGGCGGCGAGCTGCTCCGGCGATCTACGGCACTAACGACAAGAGAGGAAGGACGCGGGGCACGCGGGGAGCACGGGGACCCCATACCCGCACTCAAACACGGAGGAGACCCCAGCAACCGAGCACCCCGAGCTCGAACAGGGGCGCGGCAGCGACGGACACGACGGCGATGCTCAGGCAACAAGGGGAAGGGAGCGACGCGTCGACTGCTCACCTAGGGGAGGACGACGGCGACCCTGACGCGCGGAGAGGAAGGAGAGGCGGAGATGCGATGGCGACGAGGAGGAAGAAGGCCGGCGATGACCTGCTCCTTGCGGCGACGACGATGCCAATTCGCACCGTGGGGAGGTTCTCCTCACCTCATAGCAGCAAGAATGGAACGGCGGGAGAACCCACGAGCTCCACGCCATCGCCACCAGGGACTAGACCCACTGGAGACGCGGCGACGACCGCGACGACGACCGGCGGACACACTCTGAACCTTGGTACACTCTGAACCCTTAGCTGACAGGGAGGAGAAGAGAGGGAGGAGAGCGATGGAGGGAGAGATGGGAGCTGCTGCGGCGGCGGAGAGAAGAGGATCCCTAGGCGAGGAGGCACTCACGCCGAGAGGGGGCTTTATGCCCACGGACTGACGGCGACGGTCGACGGCAAAGGCGACGGCAAAGGCTCTCTGCTCTCTCTCTAAACCTGACGGCAGGGGAACAGAGTAGGTGACCGTTTCCTCGCGCGGGCTCGGCCGCGGGGAAAGGCCCACTCTTCTCACACTCTCTCTCAAAACAAACAGAAAAGATTTTCCTTATATCTTTTTTAAACCAGCCACACAAAAACTAATCCCCAGAATAAAAGAAAAAGGTTCTAGTGCAAAACAAAATATTTTTGTAAAGAAAATAATGTGCATTATTTAATAAAATTATCAAGTTGATTAATTGGGCAAGTAATTTTAATACTTTTGAAAAATGACAACCCCTGTTTTTTAATAAGCACAAAATCATAGAGACCCCAAACATCAAAAGAACCACACTCTAAATTATTAATATGAATAGGGCTACCTCTTGAACATTTTTAATCATTTTTAAAACAACTTAATTCTGACAATAAAATTATATGGAGATAAGGGGTTTTTGGAAGGGCGTGTTTGATAAGGGAGAGGAGAGGGGAAGAAGAAGAGGTTGCACACAAGGCTCCAACCACACTCAAGCACCAACACAACACAAGACCCACTCACATCCAATCACAACATGTCAAGACACATGAAAACAAGCATGCAAGATGAATACTATGATGGATGATATGATGCATGAATGCAAACCAACACATGGGACAAGGTGCAATTCATATCAAGGCTCATGACACAAGGTCATACAATGGGGGTTACATGCCATAAAAGTAAGGGACAACACTTGGGCTGTCACAGGGCCGACCAGGCCGAGGCCACGCGTGGCGCGACAGGAGGCGGGGCCGGTCGGGGGCGCGCATAGTCGGGGCGAGGCGACGCCCGGGCGTGCGGCCGCGGAGGCCGGGTGGAGCAGAGCTGCCGGCCGACGCTGCCAGGCCGGCTCGTGGACGCGCTGGGTGCGGGAGCCGGCATGGGAGGACGGGGCAGCGTCGGGGCACGGCCGAGCCAGTGAGGCGGAGGGGCCGGAGCTGACCCTAGCGAGAGGCGTGGTCCCGACGAGGCATCGGCTGGAAAGGTCGGCCACGGGACCACAAGTGGCGTCGGGGCGCGAAGGGGCGAGAAGCCGGGTGAAGCCGCAGCCGGTCGAGGCGCACGGAGGTGGAGCCGGCCGGGCATGGGCGGGGCGATGCCGGCGCGAAGCCGTGCACGGGGCGCAACTGCGGATCGGCGAGTGGCGCGGAGCCAGCGATGGCCTGGACTGGCAGCAGGCAGGCGACGTGGTCGGAGGAGAGGCAAGGCGCGGTGGTGTCGCAAGCAAAGCTGGCTACAGGCGCATAGGGGCGCCCTGGGAGAGCAGCCGACGTGCGTGGGCAGCGCCGCAGCGCATGAGGCGCAGCGAAGGGGGTGTAGGTGCCCAGCCGGAGCCATACGGGGCGAGCCGGAGTCGGGTAGAGTAGGGAGGCATGGGAGGCCGGAGGCTGCCGGACGGCCGGGGTGACAGGGCGCCGGCAGCACAGTCACAGAGACTGGCGAGGGGGGCCAGCCGATGGGCGGCCAGCCAAAGCGGGCGCGCGGAACCGAAGGCGGCCGGCCTCGGGGCGACGAGTGCACCGGCAGTGTAGTCGCGGAGACCGGCGAGGGTGGCCAGCCGGTGGGCGGCCAGCCAGAGAGGCCGTGAAACCGGAGGCGGCCAGCCCCGGGGCGACGAGGGCACCGGCGGCGCAGTCACGGAGACCGGCGAGGGTGGCCAGCCGGTGGGCGGAGCAAAGCAGGAGCCGTGACAGGTGAGACAGCGCGGACGTGCCATCCCTTGCGGTTGGTGGCGGGTTGGAATGAACTGGAGGTGGGCGAGGCCGGCGGAGGGGCCGCGCCATCCCCCGCGGCCGCCACGAGGGCGTGTTGGCGTCGAGCCCCTGAGCGCCGCCAGTGAGATGGTGGTAGTGCCGCGACGGTGATGACGAGGCCGGCAGCGAGGACACGCCGTCTCATGCGGCGGTCCCGGGAGCATGTTGGTGTCGAGCTCCCGAGCACCATTGGGGAGACAGCACGAGCGCCGCTGTGGCGATGACCCGACGCCGCGCGCACTCGCCCCGGGGGCATGTTGGAGTCAAGCCCCTGGAAAGATAGCGGCGACGCCGCAGCGGCGGCGACGGGACCGACAACAAGGACGCGGCGTTGCACGCATTCTCCCCGAGGGCGAGTTGGAGTCGAGCCCCCGGAAAGATAGCGGCGACGCCATGGCGGTGATAACGAGACCGACAGCGAGGATGCGGCGTCGCACGCATTCGTCCCGGGGGCGAGTTGGAGTCGAGCCCCCGGAAAGATAGCGGCGAGCCTGTGGCAGTGATGACGAGGCCGACAGCGAGGACGCGACACCACGCGCACTCGCCCCGAGGGCATGTTGGAGTCAAGCCCCCAGAAAGATAGCAGCGACGCCACAGCGGCGGCGACGAGACCAGCAGTGAGGACGTGGCGTCGCAAGCATTCGCCCTAGGGGCGAGTTGGAGTCGAGCCCCTGGAAAGATGGCGGTGACCCCACGGCGGTGATGACGAGGCCGGCAGCGAGGACGCAGTGTCGCATGCATTCGTCCCGGGGGCGAGTTGGAGTCGAGCCCCTGTAAAGACAGCAGCGACGCTGCATCGGTGATGTCGAAGAGGGTCCCGCCAAGACCGCGGTTCCAACAGTAGCGGTCCCCACGGTGGGCGCCAACTGTTGTTGTTTTCTCATGGGGGGTCACGCGAGACGGTAGATGCCATGGGGTGGCTTATCGAGGTGAGGGCAAGGCTGTCATGGATGATACGAGACGGGTATGGGAATGACACGCAGTGGTTTACCCAGGTTCGGGGCTCTCTTGAGAGATAATACCCCTACTCCTGCATATCTGTATAACTGAGGTACATTTGGTACATGGTTGCTCCTGGAGCTGTTTTGGGGAGGAGAGCCATGAGGCTTCTTGCCTCATACATGAGTGTGAGAGTGGGGATGAGAGGATGTGAGGGAAGCTAGCCCCCTTGAGAGAGTGAGAGGGGGCCTTTATATAGGCATGGATGGGTAGCTTGGAATGTAAGCCATAGTGGGTAGCATACATCCCAAGCAGCTTGAGGTGTAAGCTACCTTGGGTAGCTTACAAGTCAAGCCACATGTAGCTTATGGACTAAGCTATGTCTCTCCCTTGGTGTACTTTATAAATCAGTATCCAGGGTACAGGTTACATTGTAGAGAGTATTACATGACGCGCGTACAGTGTGCTCTTGCTCGCCAATAGCGCGCCACCATGAGATATGGCCGTCAGGTCCGCACGTGTCCGATGGGACGTCAGGAGTTGACTTCGTCAGGCTGTAGCCGGACAGGAGGAGCTGGATGGGAGGAGCCGGACAGGGGGAGCTGGACAGGTGGAGGCTGCCGAGCCGGACGGGTGGAGGCTGGACGGGTGAAGGCTGCCGAGCCGGAAGGGTGGAGGCTGCCGAGCCGGACGGATGGAGGCTGTCGATCCGGACAGGTGGAGACTGTCGATCCGGACGGATGGAGGCTGCCGAGCCGGACGGGTGGAGGCTGTCGAGCCGGACAGAAGGAGGCTGTTGAGCCGGACGGGAGGCTGCCGAGCCAGACGGGTGGAGGCTGTCGAGTCGGACGGGTGGAGGCTGTCGAGCCGGACAGCTACAGTGTTATCAGCTACAGTGTCGTCAGCTACTGTGTCGTCGCTCACTTCTTCATTTGTCTTGTTGATTCGTGGGGATTCGCATACCGGGGATGGGTCCCCCGATGTTTTAAAAAATGTTGAGTCATTTCCTTGAGCCTACCCGGGGGTAATCCCCCCGACAGTCGTGGATATCTGATGTAATCCCTATGTATGGTGTGTTTGTTGGGATACGATGAATTGTGAATTTATGTTCAGATTATTCATGAAAAGTATTTGAGTCAAATCTGAATACTAAGATTCTTAGTTGCATGGTCATCATAGCTTCGTAATGTTCTTCGATCTATTGAGATAGTTTGGCCAATTAGATTAATATTTCTTCGGTGGGAGTGGTGGATTGTAGTAGGTTCAACCTGACGAGTTTCTATATCCCAGTGACAGAAGGGGACAAGTTGTGTCTCTTGTGTTGCTGCTACTATGTATAAAATGATGGGTTTTATTCATATTGATTGAGTTTATTTTGTCTACATCATGTCATCGTTCTTCAATCATTACTCTGTTTTACTTAATACTCTAGATGCATATTGGATATGTGTAACACTCCAAAACTTTTGATTTGGTTTTTATCAAATTTTATATTGGATTTGGAGGAATTTATTTGAATTTTTCCAAAAGACTCTCCTTCTAAAAACTTTTGATGACAATTTTTTTTACAAACTTCTCAATCTTGATTCTGGTCTTGAGGTTTCTTCAACATGTGTTGATTCAACACAAATACTCTTGGGATAGTTTGCTAGTTCTTTTATTAAAAAGAATTTCTATGGATTGGCATTTATTCTTTCCTTTTCAAAAAATATCCTATGCTACTCTCTTGCCATGACTTGCATTTCAAAATTTCTTCCTAAACCCTCCAACCTACTTTGTGTCAAGCCAAGCATGCTATTCTAGCAAGGTTCAACCTCTTTCAACATTCTTTTCTATTTATTCTTCCTCAAATCATTTTCTGTGATTTATTTTGGACCACTCTAGTTTACAAAGGGAGTACCAGATTCCTTTGATATTTGGTCCCAAATAAATTACCCTAGCTACTCCTTGGTACCCTCAACCTATATCTCCAAAGATCTCCTGGTCCCCAGTTCAAAAATTTCAAAGTTTGTTTACTGCAAATTTGGACCAGATTTTCCATTTCTGATGCAATTCATTCTTCCACCCTTCCAAAAATTCTGGGAAAATTTAGGGAGCCTCTGGATGCATCAAGAGGCCACCCCTCCAAGTTTTAGCTCTAGAAAAAATTTCCACGTGCCTAAATCATTTCATCGAGCAGCTGGCATGCATTGTTCAGTCAGTTTCAGAAGTTTCAGTGTCAATCTTCAGAGATTCAGTGTTGTTTCCGACAGTCGCCAGGGACAATCTCGCTAGTGCCCTCGTTGGCTCGTTGCTTACCGCTCCTCTTTCTTATCCAGTGCGCCGCATAGTCGGTTGGCTTCTTCCTCGTGCCGACTGTGAGCTGGCAGGGGAGCATCGTCCCTGTGAGCAGCGGCAGCGATGCCCGTTTCGGTCGCCAGAATGCTCAGCGAGGAGCAGCGACGTCCAACATCGCCCAAGCCACCGGTGGCCTCCACATGTTCATCTCCTCCCCTGAGCACGCTGCAGAACTGTCGTCGTGGCCTGAGGAGCGCAGAGCGCGCGCTCTGCCGCCGACGTGCCCGTGAGCGTCGTTCCGTCAAAGCTTGGAGTATCGCCCAAGTTTAGTTGAGCTTAAGCCAAAAATGAAACCATGGGGCCAATCTGAAGCTGCCCCATCGCTAGAACCTCCCGTCCGATCACCACCTCGCCGTAATCACTCGCCGAAGTAATCCTGCTTGCGGCACTCCCCTCGCCCGCCTATAAATAGGAGGCCCCGAGCCACCCATCGACCCAGAGCCTCTCCACCTCTCCTCAGAACCCCGCCACACTCATCAGAGGGCCTCGGGAGGGTCTTCTTCCTCGCCTCCGGCCGCCCCGATCGGCTTCGGGCTCTGGCAAAATTCTTACTAGTGAGCGGGTCTCCGTAGCCCAACTTCGGAAGCAACCTCCTAGTCCACCACCTCTTCTAACCCGAGCATCAATTTGGCGTCTGCAGCTCTGTCCGGCGAGATCCATCATCGCCCGAAGCCGTCGTCCGCCGGAGAGGAAGTGGTCATCGCCGTGGTGCTCTCCCACACCTCCTTCCACCTCTCATCGATGCGAAATAGACCCATGAGTGCAAACCTCCCCTTTCCCTCCTCTGGATCGCCGTCGATCGTCGCCGGTGGCCACCGCGATCCTCTATCGCCGGTGGGATTTTTAAACCTGATGGGTAGGACCCCCTCGTCAGGATTCTATTCTTTTCAAACCGTCTTCTGGAGATGCCTACCGATAGAGTTCGTTTTCTCCTTGAGTTGGCATATTTCCATTGAAGTGTTTTCTGTTTTTATCAAACTACCCCTGGATAATTTTCTGTTTAAAACAGACTAGTCCCTAGACTAAAACCTTTATAACTTTTAAACAAAAGATTATTTGGAGTTCATTCTTTTTCTGTCATCTCTATTTTTCTGTCTAGTTTTTATTCACATTTATTTGAAAAATATTTGGAACAATTTTTATGCACGCACGGTATTTACGTTAGAATTCGATATTTTATCTGACGTAGATACCGAAGGAGGTGACGGTGCCGTCAATTTCGCCGAGCTAGACTCCGACTACTCTGAACCAGGCAAGCAAGTTTGAACCTTTGATATGATGAGTGTTTTCATGTTTGCTTGAGTGGTTATTCTCATGGCATGTTTATATAAGCATTTGTTGAATGTTATATTTCATGCATGGTAAGTTGCAAGTGAGCTACAAACTTTATGTGATCATGAAATGATGAAACAACCTAGTCATGTGGTGGCATGATAGGTTGTAGGCTGGTATTGTTGGAGCATGCCAGTTCTATAACAAACTGTTTAAATCCAGTGTTGACGTAGATCGAGTCTTGTCCCCGTTCTCCTTCTTTTCGTACTGCCACATGTTTTCTACAAAGAATACGGTTTAGTAAGTTGCAAACCTCTTTCCATGTACACACCAAATAGAGGGGCCGTGATGAGGGTTCCATGGCCCTGGATTAAAGCCCGTCATCCGGTTAGGGGGCATGGGTGTTTCCTATTGGGACCAGACCTGGCCAAGGGCAGCCCGGCCCGAAAAAGACCGACTCGGCCCGGCCCAACCTTGCCCATGGGCCGGGCTCGGGCCTAGATTTTGAGCCCGGTGGTCGGGCCGGGCCCGTCGACATGTGGATTTACGCCTATGTCAGGCCGGGCCTGCCGGGCCGGGCTGGGCTTTCTTTGGGCTCGGGCTGGGTCTGGGCCCAAATATCAGGCCCGATGGCTGGGCCGGGCCGGGCTCGGGCCTAGGTTTCTAACGCCTGACTTTTTTAGGCCTGGCCCGAGGTCCGGCCCGGCCCGAGGTTTGTCCAGGTATAGTTGGGACCGAGAGGGGGGCACACCTTAGAGCACGCGATATAATTTTGATCCCATGCTATTCGAGGTATTGGCCTCCCCGTCTTAAACTTTTTCTTGAACGTTGCCTAGGGTGATTCCTAGCATCGGGAAGTGGAATGGGTGTTTACTGGTTAGGTGTGTTTTCTTCTAAAATACCGCAGACGAAACTAGTCCTTTGGGACTACTGAAATCCGTTGGCTGTTGGTAAAGAGTACAACCTCTGCAGAGTCAAAACTATTCAAATAGCCGTGTCCATAGTCAAGGACATTGGTTGACAGGTCAAGTATCGGTCTCAGTGTCAGTCTCTAGAGAACTAATATGTTAATCAACGGAAGAAAACTTGGCTGAATATTATTCCTGTGGATGGACTAACATGTTTACTATTATTTACCGAGTATTCCTTGGGATGGTGCTACCTCCCGGATTACTCGTATTTGAGCGTTGAAATATAAGCCCTTTATGCGATGTCGCTCTAACACCCGACTGTGGCATTCCTGTTAATTATAATTGATATAAGCCCTTTATGTGATGTCGCTCACACGTTCAACTATTTCATTCTTGTTATTTACTTTTGAAATAAGCCCTTTATGTGATGTTGCTCTGATGTCCGACTGTGGCATTCTGTTATTTACTTTTGATATAAGCCCTTTATGTGATGTTGCTTAGATGTCCGACTGTGGCATTCTTGTTGTTTACTTTCATTATAAGCCCTTTATGAGATGTCGCATCAGACGTCCGACTGTGGCATGTACTGTTATTTATTTTCCAGTATAAGCCCTTTATGTGGTGTCACCCCGACGCCCGACTACTGCATGTTGATTTATTTTTACCTTTCGAGGCGTCACTTTAGACACCCAATCGGCCTTTTCATATTTTATTGGAATCTCGGGAGGATTACCGCCCGATTTACTTTTGCTTACCTTGCAGTATAATTTATTACCTGAGTGGCTATTACTATTTGTTTTTTGCTCATGTGCATCATGGTTGCATTTGTCATATCCTATGTCCAAACTGTCTTGCGAGTACATTCAAAGTACTCACCTGGCTTGTTGATTTGGCCAGATATTGATGTAGGCGATCTTATGGATGAAGAGTACGATAGCGAGTCCAACGCCTAGAGGAGTCCTAGTCAGTCCCTTGCAATCCTGGAGTTGGTCACTTGTATTATATTCGCTTCCACTACCCAAATAAATCATCGAGCCTCAATCCAACGCTTGATGTGTTGTAAGATATTAGAGTCATGTCACCCACTCCACTGTGACATATCCACCACACCCTTTTATTGCGAGTTGGTAGCTATGCCGCCATACCCGTTGTGTCATATCCACCTTTATGTGTAATATGGCGTACTTGTAATAAATTGTTGAGTAGCCTCAGCTCAACCCTGTATAATATTAAGTATTACTGGATTTCCGTATCAAGGATCTGTCTACCAGTAACAAGGATTTTCTATACCAGTCAGACGTAAGGGGCGATTTTTCAATAAATGTTTTATTGAAAAACCGATCCTGACAACCTTGGTATCAGAGCTAGGCTGACTGTAGGAAGCCATTAGGTGCGATCGCTAATCGGTTATTAGCGTAATAGTGTTATTTTTGCATTTTGCAAATTGTAGCAATTTTTCTGTTAGTCATCATAAATTTATGATTTGACTATCTGGAATTTTTTTGTCTACTTTTGTAGATGGCTGGCCGCGACTGTGAGTCACATGTGTTCGCCAATGTGCCTGAGGGGTTTATCAAGCTCCCCGCCTCCATTGCCAAGATCGCGATTGGGCCATCGACTCGTCCGGAGTTCACACTTTACCAGCACAAGCTCAGCGACAGCGTGTCTATGCACCAGGCCATGGTGCAGTTTAAGGGAAGACGTGCTGAAGCACGCCACTTCCGATTATTTGGGAGGGCCATGCCTACGGAGAGGCATGCTATGCAGATGGCTGCCCAGGAAGCAATTTCTCGTCTCCGAGATGCTCTTCCTTCGATGAAGGCTCGTCGCTACCGCTATCTTCCATGCTACATGCCATACACTTGTCACTATGCATTTGCCTGCACTAGGGGAGAGAGATGAAGCTATTGAGATGCTTGTTGAGTATCTCAAAGCTCTTGGGGCAGCTTTTGATAACCTCGTAGACGACTTTGTGGCTGCTCGTATGGACATAGCTCAGGGCTGCATCACCAACATGAGGGAGCTTCTCCATACAGCACCACCACTGTCGTACGTCTCGTCTGTAGCATCGTATACACCTTCCATCTTATCCACCGCATGCCGTTTGCCTACCACTGAGGAGTTTGACCAAGTCATTGCTCCTACCCCGGTTAGTGCTGCACCTCCGGCCGCACCTGCACTAGCTCCACAGCCAAATACTCCACACCTAGATCCTATTATTGAGGAGGAGGTTGAGTCTCCAGCACCTCTGGGACTTACCCTCGGCTGGCCGACGGAAGTTTTTACCATCTCCGACTGAGTGCGCCGAGCAGCAGTGTGATGTATCAGCTTGTATGATATGTTTATATGTATATAGGCTTGGTGAGAAGTAGTTTGTATGCGCATCATGTAGGACCTCGTAAAAGTGCACTATCCTAAATAACATGTCAGGAGTGTGTAGGCGCATCTTGAGTGTCGTACTATATAATTATGGCTTGCTTGTAAGATATGTACTGAGCGGTCCTTCTCCATGTGCAATCAAATATTTTCTTGAAAAATCTTGGAGTATTTAACTTTCTGCCTTTGCAAAAATTATTTATTTTTGCCACTCGGATTTTTCTTATGTGTTCTGCAAAAAAATATACCCGAGAGTGGAAAATGCCTCGTCCCTGGACTCGTTCTATGCCAAGTCCACGAGAAGAAAATTATGATACACAGACAGGAAGCAATTTCACACAGGGACAATCTAGTCAGCAAGACAGTGAAGCAGCATTTTCTCAAGTATGCTACCTTTATGAGCAAAGCCAACAGCAGCATCAAGAGATGATGAATCATATTATCTATATGGGAAATCACCGAGAACCATACCAGCAGCATTCCAAATTATCTGAGTTGCAAAAGACACGTCCCCCAGCTTTCTCTCACACTGATAAACCTCTTGAGGCCGATGACTGGCTTCGAGACATTGAGAGAAAATTAATTATTGCACAATGTTCAGACCGTGAGAAAGTACTTTATGCACCCCACTACCTCACAGGAGCAGCTGCATCATGGTGGGAAAATTTCCTACACATGCACCCCAATGAAGACAACATCACCTGGGAGGAATTTAAGGAAAAATTTCATGGGGCGCACATTCCCAAAAGTGTTATGAAGATCAAGAAAAGGGAGTTTGATGATATCAAGTAGAGAAACATGACAATGACTGAGTATAATAGCCAGTTTACTCAATTATCTCATTACGCCAACGAAGAACATATGACAGAAGATAAAAGATGGAAACGATTTCTGTACGGTCCGACACCAACACTCAAATGCCAACTAGTCGTTCACACCTTTCCAGATTTCAAGACACTTGTGGACAAGGCCATTACACTGGAAAATGAGTGCCATGGCTTGGATGATATTCGAAAGCGCAAAAGGGACAAGACTGCTCATTCCCACAACAACAAGATCAAGAATGATTTCTAGAGAAATGGGGCGAATAAATCCCCAACCAACACCCCTCGTCCAAACAAAAATCTCCATGCAAGGGACAAGGACTTTACATATCACCCAGGCATTACCTGCTTTGCCTGTGGAGAGGAAGGACACTATGCCAAGCAGTGTCCAAAGCCAAGAAACTTGGCTCCCAAGCCGAACAACAATGGAAATAATGTAGCTCCCAAGCACAACAACTTAAATCCCAATAATAACCACAAGAAGGGTCACGTGAACCATCTAACCAAGGATGGAGCACAGAATGCTCCGGACATCGTACTCGGTACGTTCCCTGTCAACTCAATACCTGCAATGGTTTTGTTTGATTCTGGAGCTTCTCACTCGTTCATTTCCAAGAAATTTGCTTTGCAACATGATTTTCCGATTCTCCCCTTGGAAAATTCCATGACCATCAAGTCCCCCGGGATTAAGCAAGTCACTCAGAGTTACTGCCAAGGTGTGGTTATTGAGATTGAAGGACTAAAGTTTTGGGCAAACCTTATTGTATTGGAAAATAAGGGATTGGATGTTATCTTAGGAATGGACTGGTTAACCACCAACAAGGGATTTATTGACTGTTTCAATCGGACAGTGACTCTCACTCACCATCACGGAAAGACAATAAGAATTGCAGCTCTAGAAAGACCAATATCACTTCAGCCAAGATTAAACAAGCTGGATATCTCTGAATAAAGTAATGTTCCAGTGGTGTGTGAATATCCTGATATATTTCTAGAAGAGCTACCAGGTATGCCACCAGACAGAGAGATAGAGTTCATTATTGAACTAGCACCTCGCACCAAACCTATCTACAAGAAACCATATAGAATGGCACCATCCGAGTTGATAGAATTAAAGAAGCAGATAAAAGAATTATTGGACAAAGGCTATATCCAGCCCAGCTCCTCACCTTGGGGTTCACCAGTATTATTTGCCAAGAAAAGAGATGGAACTCTGAGATTATGTGTGGATTGTCGAGCCCTGAACATGATCACCATCAAAAACAAATATCCGATGCCACAGATAAATGATTTATTTGACCAGCTCGCACAGGCCAAGGTTTTCTCAAAAATTGATTTGAGGTCAGGATATCATCAATTAAAGATACGAATAGAGGATATTCCTAAGACAACATTTACCTCCAGATACGGGTTATATGAATTTACAGTAATGCCGTTCAGACTGACAAATGCCCCCGCATATTTTGTCCACCTCATGAACAAAGAGTTTATGAAGTATATGGACAAATTTGTTGTGGTGTTCATTGATGATATTTTGGTATATTCCAAGACACCAGAAGAACATGCTGAACATCTCAGAATTGTGTTGGGAGAATTAAGAAAACATCAATTGTACGCCAAATTCAGCAAATGTGAATTTTGGTTAAAACAAGTTGGTTTTTAGGCCACGCATTGACCCAAGAGGGTGTTGCCGTGGACCCTGAAAAGGTCAAGACTGTACTTGAGTGGAAACAACAAGCCAACATAATAGATATACGAAGCTTTTTGGGAATGGCTAGATATTATAGAAGATTTATTGAGGGATTCTCCACCATAGCAAAACCTATGACACAGCTACTCAAGAAAGATAAGAAGTTCGAGTGGACCGATGCCTATGAGAAGTGTTTCCAAGAATTGAAGAAGAGATTAACAATAGCACCAGTATTAGTCATGCCAGACATACACAATTTTTTTGAATTATATTGTGACGCGTCCAGGAAAGGCCTTGGATGCATGTTAATGCAAGAAGGCAAAGTAGTCGCATATGCTTCCAGGCAACTACGAAGGCATGAAGAAAATTACCCTACTCATGACTTGGAATTGGCCGCTGTTATCCATGCACTCATGGAATGGCGGCACTTTCTACTTGGAAACCATTGTGAAATATATACAGACCATAAAAGTCCCAAATATATTTTCACACAACCAGAACTCAATTTACGACAACGATCATGGTTGGAATTAATAAAGGATTATGATGTTGGTATTCACTACCATCCAGGCAAGGCGAATGTAGTGGCAGATGCTCTCAGCCGAAACCCAAGCTCTAACAACGGTAGTCTACAAAGCTTAAGACCTGAATTTTAGCAGGAGTTTGCCAAACCCAACATGGTGTTAGTCACAGAAGGCACTATGGCAAATTTGGAAATACAACCCGCCTTGATCGAACAGATTAAAGAAGCTCAGCACGGACACCCCAGCATCGAAGGCATAAAAAGAAAAGTGAGTGTGGGCAAGGCCTCGGAATTTGTCATAGACGACAAGGGAATATTATGGTATAGAGACAGGCCGTGCGTACCAAATATAGAAGACCTCAAAAAACAAATTTTGACCGAATCCCACACCGCTCCATATTCAATCCATCCCGGAGGAACCAAAATGTACAAGGACATTCAGGAAAAGTTTTGGTGGCACGATATGAAAAGAGATATAGCCACATTTATTGCATGTTATGTCTCGTGTCAGCGTATTAAAGCCGAGCACCAAAAACCAGCAGGACTATTACAGCCAAACAGGGTACCTGAATGGAAGTGGGACGAAATTGGGATGGATTTTATTGTCGGACTACCTCGATCACGACACGGAAATGATGCCATTTGGGTCATCACCAATAGGTTAACCAACGTGGCACATTTTATTCCATTAAAGACAACCCACACCACACAGAAGCTTGCCAGACTTTATCTCAACCGTATTGTCTGTTTACATGGGGTTCCCAAAACTATAATATCCGACAGAGGTACTCAATTCATCTCGAGGTTTTGGGATCATCTACAACAAGCTCTGGGAACTCAACTAGTATTCAATACAACATACCACCCCCAGACTGGAGGACAAACTGAACGTGTGAACCAAATTCTAGAAGACATGCTGAGAGCATGTGTTCTCACATATGGAGCCAGTTGGGAAGAAAGCTTGTCGTATGCTGAATTTGCGTACAACAACAGTTACCAAGCCAGTCTATAAATGGCACCTTTTGAAGCCTTGTATGGACGAAGATGGCGTACCCCGCTTAATTGGTCCGAGACAGGAGATAGCCATATATTCAGCCCCGACATGCTCAAGGAAGCTGAGGAAAATATTAAACAAATCAAAGACCGACTCGAGACCGCCTAGAGTCGACAAAAGAGTTACTATGATCAAAAACACCGTGAAGTCAGTTTTGAACCAGGTGAATACGTGTACCTACGAGTATCTCCAATGAGAGGTCTGCAAAGATTTAAGGTCAAAGGAAAATTGGCACGTCGATTTATTGGGCCTTTCAGGATAATTGCACGAAGAGGCACAGTGGCCTACCGGTTAGACCTACCCGAAGAACTGTCAGATGTCCATGACGTGTTTCACATCTCACAACTGAGAAAATGTGTGAGCAACCCAGAGAAGCATGTGTTTCATGAGAGCATTCACGTTCAACCAGACCTCGAATACAGGGAACGTCCAATCAAAATATTGGAGGAGTCTGAAAGGAGGACCCGTCAGAAGACAATCAAATTTTTCAGAGTTCAGTGGAGCAATCATACCAAGGATGAAACAACATGGGAAAGAGAGAATTTTCTTCGGGCAGAGCACCCGCACCTATTTGAGGATTGGATGAAATCTCGGGGACGAGATTTTTCCTAAGGGGGTAGGTGTTGTAACACTCCAAAAAAATTGATTTGGTTTTTATGAAATTTTATATTGGATTTGGAGGAAGTTATTTGAATTTTTCCAAAAGACACTCCTTCTAAAAACTTTTGATGACATTTTTTTAAACTTCTCAATCTTGATTCTGGTCTTGAGGGTTCTTCAACATGTGTTGATTCAACACAAATACTCTTGGGATAGTTTGCTACTTCTTTTATTAAAAATAATTTCTATGGATTGGCATTTATTCTTTCCTTTTCAAAAAATATCCTATGCTACTCTCTTGCCATGACTTGCATTTCAAAATTTCTTCCTAAACCCTCCAACCTACTTTTGGTCAAGCCAAGCATGCTATTCCAGCAAGGTTCAACCTCTGTCAACATTCTTTTCTATTTATTCTTCCTCAAATCATTTTCTATGATTTACTTTGGACCATTCTAGTTTACAAAGGGAGTACCGGATTCCTTTGAGATTTGGTCCCAAATAAATTACCCTAGCTACTCCTTGGTACCCTAAACCAATATCTCCAAAGATCTCCTGGTCCCCAGTTCAAAAATTTCAAAGTTTGTTTACTGCAAATTTGGACTAGATTTGCCATTTTTGATGCAATTCATTCTTCCACCCTTCCAAAAATTCTGGGAAAATTTAGGGAGCCTGTGGATGCATCAAGAGGCCACCCCTCCAAGTTTCAGCTCTAGAAAAAATTTCCACGTGCCTAAATCATTTCATCGAGCAGCTCGAATGCACTATTCAGTCAGTTTCAGAAGTTTCAGTGTCAATCTTCAGAGATTTAGTGTCGTTTCCGACAGTCATCAGTGACAATCGCGCCAGTGCCCTCATTGGCTCGTTGCTCACTGCTCCTCTTTCTTATCTAGTGCGCCGCATGGTCAATTGGCTTCTTCCTCGTCCCGACGGTGAGCTGGCAAAGGAGCATCGTCCCCGTGAGCATCGGCAGCTATGCCCACTGCGGTCGTCAGAAAGCTCAGCGAGGAGCGGCGCCGTCCAGCACCGCCCAAGCCATTGGTGGCCTCCACGTGTTCATCTCCTCCCCTGAGCACACTGTAGAACCGTCACCGTGGCCTGAGAAGTGCAGAGCGCGCTCTCTATCGCCGACGTGCCCGTGAGCGCCGTTTCATCAAAGCTTGGAGTATCGCCCAAGTTTAGTTGAGCTTAAGCCAAAAATGAAACCATGGGGCCAATCCGAAGCTCCCCTGTTGCCAGAACCTCCCGTCTGATCACCACCTCGCCGTAATCACTCGCCAGAGTAATCCTGCTTGCGGCACTCCCCTTGCCCGCCTAGAAATAGGAGGCCCTGAGCCACCAATTAACCCAGAGCCTCTCCACCTCTCCTTAGAACCCCGCCACACTCATCAGAGGGCCTCGGGAGGGTCTTCTTCCTCACCTCCGGCCGCCCCGATCCACTTCGGGCTCCGGCAAAATTCTTTCTGGTGAGCAAGTTTCCGCAGCCCAACTACGGTCAACAACCTCCTAGTCCACCACCTCTTCTAACCCGAGCGTAAATTTGGCGTCTGTAGCTCTGTCCGGCGAGATCTATCATCGCCCGAAGCTGCCGTCCGCCGGAGAGGAAGTGGCCGTCGCCGTGGTGCTCTCCGACGCCTCCTTCCACCTCTCATCGATGCGGAATAGACCTGTGAATGCAAATCTCCCCTTTCCCTCCTCTAGATCGCCGTCGATCGTCACCGGTGGCCACCACGAGCCTCTATCGCCGGTGGGATTTTTTAAACCTGACGGGTGGGACCCCCTTGTCAGGATTCTATTCTTTTCGAACCGTTTTCTGGAGATGCCTTCTGGCAGAGTTCGTTTTCTCCTTGAGTTGGCATATTTCCATTGAAGCATTTTCTGTTTTTATCAAACTACCCCTGGATAATTTTCTGTTTAAAACAGACTAGTCCCTAGACTAAAACCTTTATAACTTTTAAACAAAAGATTATTTGCAGTTCATTCTTTTTCTGTCATCTCTATTTTTCTGTCTAGGTTTTATTCACATTTATTTGAAAAATATTTGGAACAATTTTTATGAACGCATGGTATTTACGTTAGAATTCGATATTTTATGTGACATAGATACTGAAGGAGGTGACTGTGCCGTCAATTTCGCCGAGCTAGACTCCGACTACTCTGAACCAGGCAAGCATGTTTGAACCTTTGATATGATGAGTGTTTTCATATTTGCTTGAGTGGTTATTCTCATGGCATGTTTATATAAGCATTTTTTGAATGTTATATTTCATGCATGGTAAGTTGCAACTGAGCTATAAACTTCATGTGATCATGAAATGATGAAACAACCTAGTCATGTGGTGGCATGATAGGGTGTAGGCTGGTATTGTTGGAGCATGCCAGTTCTATAACAAACTGTTTAACTCCAGTGTTGACATAGATCGAGTCTTGTCCCATTCTCCTTCTTTTCATACGGCCACATGTTTTCTGCAAAGAATACAGATTAGTAAGATCCAAACCTCTTTCCATGTACACACCAAATAGAGGGGCCATGATGAGGGTTCCATGGCCCTGGATTAAAGCCCGTCATCCGGTCAGGGGGCATGGGTGTTTCTGGTTTGGACCAAGATGGGGGCACCCCTTAGAGCACGTGATATAAATTTGATCCCATGCTATTCGAGGTATTGGCCTCCCTGTCTTAAAGTTTTTCTTGAACGTTGCCTAGGGTGATTCCTGGCATCGGGAAGTGGAATGGGTGTGTACTGGTTAGGTGTGTTTTCTTCTGAAATACCGTAGACAGAACTTGTCCTTTGTGACTACCGAAATCCGGTGGTTGTGGGTAAAGGGTACAACCTCTGCAGAGTCAAAACTATTCGAATAGCCGTGTCCACGATCAAGGACATTGGTTGACAGGTCAAGTGTCGGTCTTAGTGTCAGTCTTTGGAGAACTAATATGTTAATCAACGGAAGAAAACTTGGCTGAATATTATTCTTGTGGATGGACTATCATGTTTACTATTATGTACCGAGTATTCCTTGGGATGGTGCTACCTCTCGGATTACTCGTATTGAGCGATGAAATATAAGCCCTTTATGTGATGTTGCTCTGACGTCTGACTGTGGCATTCCTTTTAATTAGATTTGATATAAGCCCTTTATGTGATGTCGCTCAAACGTCCGACTACAGCATTCCTGTTATTTACTATCGAAATAAGCCCTTTATGTGATGTCGCTCTGACGTCCGACTGTGGCATTCCGTTATTTACTTTTGATATAAGCCCTTTATGTGATGTCGCTCAGACATCCGACTGTGGCATTCTTGTTGTTTACTTTCATTATAAGCCCTTTATGAGATGTCGCATCAGATGTCCGACTGTGGCACATACTGTTATTTATTTTTCATTATACGCCCTTTATGTGGTGTCGCCCTGACGCTCGATTGCGGCATGTTGATTTATTTTTACCTTTCGAGGCATCACTTCAGACACCCGATTGGCCTTCTCATATTTTATTGGAATCTCAAGAGGATTACCACCCGATTTCCTTTTACTTACCTTGAAGTATAATTTATTACCTGAGTGGGTATTTTTTTTGCTCATGTGCATCATGGTTGCATTTGTTATATCCTATGTCCAAACTGTCTTGCGAGTACATTCAAAGTGCTCACTTGGCTTGTTGATTTAGCCAGATATTGATGAAGGCGATCTTATGGATGAAGAGTACGATAGCGAGTCTGACGCCTAGAGGAGTCCCAGTCAGTCCCTTGTGATCCTGGAGTTGGTCACTTGTATTATATTCGCTTCCGCTACCCAAATAAATCATCGAGCCTCACTCCGACGGTTGATGTGTTGTAAGATATTAGAGTCATGTCACCCACTCCACTGGGACATATCCACCACACCCTTTTATTGCGAGTTAGTAGCTATGCCTCCATACCCATTGTGTCATATCCGCCTTTATGTGTAATATTGGCGTACCTGTAATAAATTATTGAGCAACCTCAGCTCAACCATGTATAATATTAAGTATTACTGGATTTTCGTATCAAGGATTTGTCTACCAGTAAGAAGGATTTTCTGTACTAGTCAGACGTAAGGGGATATTTTCAATAAATGTTTTATTGAAAAAACGGTCCTGACAATAGCGGTTGATGAGTGGAGTAGTAGTAGTAGGTGCAGACAGGAGTTGGCCTATTTTCTTATGGACGTTATGCCTATATACACATACTCATTGTCATGAAAATCGCATAATTATTCGCTTTTCTATCAATTTCCCAACGGTAATTTGTTTACCCACCGTATGTTATTTCTATGAAAGATGCCACTAGGGAATTCTACGCCCCCCGGGTCTATTCACTTATATTTTCACAAACGCTATTACTACCTTTCTGTTATTTATTTGCTTTTATTTTATTTTTTAATTTAAAATTATCTACAAATATCTACACAACTCACTTGCTTGCAAATAACGAGATCAACGGGGTTGACAACCCTCTTGCTGGCTTTTGTGTGTAGCCGCTGAAGACGGTTGAGGAGTGGTATTCCTATTGGTTCAATAAACCTTGGTTTCATAACTTAGGGAATACTTACACACATTGTGCTGCGATAACCCATTCCTCTTCATGAAAAACCCAACGCAGATCACAAGTATCAGGAAGGATTTCTGGCGCCGTTGCGGGGGAATACCATCACCAACTATCAATTAATTTTGCACAAATTTTCATTCACTTTTTCTTCTTTTTATTTGATTTTATAATTAGTTTGTCTCATAAAAATCAAAAATACAAAAATATTTATCTTTCCTAGTTACTAGTTTACTTCCTTGTTTGCGTTGCTTGCTAATTTACTTGTCTTGCGTGTTGCTTTGCTTTCTCGATCACCATGTCTCAAGATACTACTAAGTTGTGTGATTTCTCAAATAATACTACTAATGATTTTATTAGTACTCCTATACCACCTGCCACTAGTGCGGAGGCATTGGATATTAATGTTGCGTTGCTGAATCTTGTCATGAAAGATCAATTTTCGGGAAGTCCTAATGAGGATCCCGCATCACATCTTAATACCTTTGTGGAATTATGTGATATGCAAAATAAAAAGGATATGGATAATGATATTTTTAAATGAAAATTATTTCCTTTTTCACTAAGAGATAAAGCTAAAGCTTGGTTTTCATCTTTACCTCGCAATAGTATTGGAACATGGGATAAGTGAAAAGATGCTTTTATTGCCAAGTTTTTTCCTCCTGCTAAGATCATCTCCCTTAGAAATAAAATAATGAATTTTAAACAGAAAAATCAAGAGCATGTTTCGCAAGCTTGGGATAGAATGAAATTGATGATAAGAAATTGTCTAACTCACGGTTTAATCTTGTGGATGATTATCCAGAACTTCTATGCTAGACTAAACTTTGTGTCTAGAAATCTTCTAGATTCTACCACAGGTCGTACCTTTATGCATGTGACCTTAGGAGAGGCCAAAAAAATTCTAGACAACATTATGACAAATTATTCTCAATGGCATACCGAAAGAGCACAAACTGGTAAGAAGATAAATTATGTCGAAGAATTCACTACTTTGAGTGAAAAAGTGGATGCTCTTATGAATATGGTTGCTAGTAAAAATACTCATGTTGATCCCAATGATATGCCTTTGTCTACTTTGATTGAACAAAATAATGATGCTATTTATGTGAACTTCATCTCGCGAAATAATTTCAATAACAATGCTTATAGAGGAAATTTCAATGCTAGACCGTATCCCGGTAATTCCTCTAACAACTATGGAAATTCTTCTATGAATCCTAATGCGATACCTTCTAATCTTGGGAACACAATTAAATAATTTATTAATTCACAAAAGGTTTTCAACACTACGGAAGAAGAAAATTTGCATACGATTGATGCTTTAGCTAAAAACATGGATATAATTGCTCTTGATGTTGAAACTCTTAAAAATAAATCTTTGCCACCCAAGCATGATTTTAATGAGACTATTAAATCTATCCAATTATCTATTAATGAAAGTAAGGAGAGGACCATTAAGTTGAGAGCTAGGCAAGAATTCTTAGAAAAAGCTCTTTGCTACGGGGCAAACCCGAGGGTGGCCCGATCTTCACGAATTGGAGGTGGATCCAAGGAAGAACACGAGGAACGCGAAGAACACGAGGGGAAAACATGGAGAAATCAAAGGGGAAAACACTCTACTGGACAAGATCCACACCAAGTACTCCTCCAATCACAAATAATACATGATGTGCATCAAGATCCAAGAACAACAATGGAAATAAAGGATACATAGGTAGTTCATCCAAATCTCTAGGAGATATGGGCCTTGAATCCACTAGGGATCTTCCCTCGCAAGGGGCCTTGACAACCTGTATGGATCTTCTCTGGTGGAGGCCTTGATCTCCATGGGAGAGGTAGAGGAAGGAGCAAAGCTCAGCTATGAGCTAACACTTGCTAACCCTAGAAAGGAGGTGGGGGTGGAGTATATATGGCCTTGTCCACAAAGGGGTAAGCGAGGGGGAGATACAAGGCCCAAGGCCCATAGCTGCACACAGGCGGTGCCGGACATTCGAAGGTGGTCGGACGTCCGATGGCTCGTGAGGGTCCGAACGTCCGGGGGTCTTCGGACTTCCAACAGTTCGGTGCGGTTGAGGTGGCATCGGATTTCTGGAGGGCGTCGGTCGTCCGGGCGCTGGAGGTTGTCGGATGTCCGGAAGGGGTCGGTCATCCGGGCGCTGTAAGTGTTGGACATGCGGTGGCTTCCGGTCGTTCGACCGTTGTAGACTTCTGCAACTCCGTCTTCTTCCGTCCCCGCTTCCAAGCTTCCCTCGTGGGTGGTGTAGTCGTACGTGCGTGCTGGCACTCCTCATCATCATCTGTGAAGCTCCGACAATACCTATGCATGCACACGAGAGGAGTGTCAAGTAGCATACTATCCACTAAGGGGTCAAGTGAACACGTGTAAAGGAGATGATTCACCTTTATGTATGTGAAGTAGATGTCGCACGTGTCACTTGCCAAAGGGACTCTTGCCATGGTGATGTCCGTAGGATGCTCTGCATCATCCCCTCCCCCTCGCGAAAGATCCATCCTCAGATCAAATACCAAATCACCATGGAAAGGAGATGGCGTTGTCATGTAGAAGTGGACGATCATCAAGCTCTCATCATGTAGAATCTCGAAAAGGTCACTCTCCAATGTCACATCGACTTGTAATTCCTTCAAAGGGAGCAAGGACAACAAACACTTGGAAAGACAAATGTGGTTAGTGTTAGTGCAAAACCAAGCATTCAAGTGGTAAATCACCGCACAAGTGTTGTCATCATGCATAACATATGGTGTGACAAGGGATTGTGTCATGGCATGTAAGCATACAAATGGAGCACAAGCAATGCAGTCATGGAGTTGTTGGGAGCAAGAACCGGACGCTTATTGAGATGGCTAGAATGATTCTTGATGAATACAAGACACCAAGACACTTTTGGGCAGAAACCGTGGAAACAACATGTCATGGCACAAACCGACTTTACTTGCACAAGCTTATCGGTAAAACGGCATACGAGCTACTCACCAATAACAAACCCCAAGCTGGATACTTTCGGGTATTCGACTCCAAGTGCTACATTCTTGACAAGCATCGTTGTACTGAATTTGCTCCTAAATCTCATGAAGGATTCCTACTTGGTTACAGATCGAATTCTCACACTTACCGTGTCTACAACAACTTCACTCGAAAAGTTGAAGAGACGGTAGATGTGCAGTTTGATGAATCTAATGGTTCGCAAGTCGAACAATTGCCAAATGATGTAGGTGATAAGGACCCTTCGGAAGCTATCCTAGATTTACCCATCGGCAAGATTCGTCCCATGGAGGTGAAGGAATGTACTTCATAAACTCAAGTGGAAGCCCCCACTTCACGACAAGGTGAACCACAACATGACATGGAGGCATCCACAAGCGGTACACGGCAAGATGATGAAGAGGAGGAAGTACATCATGAAGATCCATCACAACCTCCTTCACCACCACCTCAAGGGAACGACACCGTCAACAACAACGAAGATGAAGGAGATGATGAAGAAGAAGAAGAAGATCCACCATCTAACAAGCCCAAGCTACCCCGAGTTCGAGCATAAGTGACCAAGAACCATCCCCTAAACCAAATCTTTGTTGACATCCAAACTGGGAGAATCACTCGCTCTAAAACTCATCTAGCTAACTTTTGTGAGCATTATTATTTCATATCTATCATTGAGCTCTTCAAGGTAGAGCAAGCTCTTGAAGACGCGAATTGGGTGAATGCTATGCATGAAGAGCTTCACAACTTCGAAAGGAACAAAGTGTGGACACTCGTGGAGAAGCCCGATGATGAGCACGACATCATCGAAACCAAATGGGTGATTTGAAACAAGCAAGACGAATACAGTCAAGTCGTACGCAACAAGGCACGTCTCGTGGCCCAAGGATATACTCAACTTGAAGGTATGGACTATGGTGAGACTTATGCCCCCGTCGCTAGACTTGAAGCTATTCTCATTCTTCTTGCCTATGCTAATCACCATGATATCACGCTTTATCAAATGGACATTAAAAGCGCCTTTTTAAATGGTGAAATTGAAGAAGAGGTTTATGTTAGGCAAGCACCTGGTTTTGTGAATCCTAAGAAACCTAATCATGTTTACAAGCTTCGTAAAGCCCTTTATGGTCTTAAGCAAGCCCCTCGTGCTTGGTACAAATGATTAATGAAGTTTATCATTGAAAAAGGTTTTGAAATTGGTAAATTGATGCAACCTTGTTCACTAAGAGTGTTAATGGTGAATTATTTGTGTGCCAAATCTATGTGGATGATATTATCTTTTGTTTCACTAACCCTCAATTTAGTGAAAGATTTGGAAGGTTGATGTACGAAAAGTATGAGATGTACATGATGTGTGAGCTGAAATTCTTTCTTGGATTGCAAATCTAGCAATCAAAAGAATGAACTTTCATCTCTCAAACTAAGTATTTCAAGGACTTGATCAAGAAGTTCAACATGCAGGAGTGCAAAGGTATGAAAACTCCCATGCCAACTAGTGGACATGTTGATCTTACCAAGGAGGATGAACCGATTGATCAAAAGGTTTATCAATCTATGATTGGTTCATTACTATATCTATGTGCATCTTGTCCCGATATTATGCTTAGTGTTTTCATGTGTGCTAGATATCAAGCAGCACCTAAGGAGTGTCATCTTTTGGCCGTGAAACGTATTGTGAGATACTTGATACAAACACCAAACTTTGGCATTTGGTATCCCAAGGGATCTTCTTTTAACTTGTTGGCTATTCCGATTTGGACTATGCCGGAGACAAGGTTGATAGAAAATCCACCTCGGGTACTTGTCAATTTTTGGGTAGATCTCTTGTGTCCTAGACCTCCAAGAAACAAAACTCAGTATCTCTATCTACTGCTGAAGCTAAGTATATTGCTGCTGGATCTTGTTGTGTGCAATTACTATGGATGACACAAACGCTTAAGGATTATGGAATCCAGTTAAAAAATGTTCCATTACTGTGTGACAATGAAAGTGCTATTAAGATTGGTCATAACCTTGTGCAACATTCTCGAACCAAGCATATTCAAGTTCAACATCATTTCATTCGTGATCATGTTGCCAAAGGAGATATTAATCTTAAGCATGTTCGCACTAACAAGCAATTGGGAGATATCTTTACTAAGCCACTTGATGAGAAAACTTTTTGTCATTTGAGGAGTGAGTTGAACGTCATTGATGCTTCAAACTTGAGCTAGACTCACTCTGATGCTTGCAAGGGCATGAGCCTTCTTGATACTTCCATGACATTCCTAACACGTTATCTTATGCCATGGAATTCTATGCTCCGTTGTATTGCATCTAACCGTTTTTAGGTACTTGGAAGAACTTCATTCCACGAGACAACCAACTCCAATCATAAGCAATCTTGTCTTGACCAAGTATCCACAACCCCTCTTGATGATGGAAGGAAGAAGACAACAAAAACATATCCTTAACATATAGTTGATCATTATTGCAATATCTCAATTGGTATCATGTCAAATGGATATACCTATTGTTCTTCCTTGCATGACTAACCTTTGTAGGAAACAAGTGTACTAGAACGAGAAGGATTGCTCCCAACTCAAGATGTTCTTCATCAACCTCGAGCATCCTCAACAAGTTCACCTACGAGCAACATCATCAACATCACTCAAAGGTATGCACTCGTATCCTTGAAAAAGTCTTTACTCCAAGTCATGAGCTAAAGCAACTCAAGTGATATGAAGACATTAAAATGCTTAGTCAAAAAATGGTAACCCCATTTTGAGCTTAACGTAGAGCATGACCTATGATCATGTATTCTTGCTTGGCTCCTAAGTCAATATACTCTAATATAGGTGACCTAGTCACCGCCCATCATCTAATTAAGAATCTTGTGTGGTTTGTTCTCTATTTGCATGATCTCTCGTAACCACTCAAATCTTCTCTAGATGATGTCCTTCACTATTCCTTTGAAACTATTTTCTTCTGACTCTTTGAAAATAGAAACTTATACCCTTATTCCTTTCTTTCTGTTTTAGCCTCGGAGCCGCCGACTCAGATATCTTGGTTCTACCGAAATTGCGGACAAGTGCACTACAAACTCTCGGTACCACCGATCTATCTGTCTCGGAGTCACCGATTTGTTTTTCTCTTATCTGTTCTTCTTCCGTTACTTCGATGATCCCTTGATAAAAAAGGGGGAGAATAACAAGAAACACTTAGGGGAGAAATTCTTTATTCAAGGATGTCTAGCTCAAATGAGGAGAAGACTTAACAATAACTCTCCACTATTTGCCATCGGGAGAGAAGTTACCTTCAATGATTCCCTCAGTTCTTTTCTATGAACCCTACTTTCAATGACCCTTGTTCTCGAGGATCCCTTCCTTGTCAATGATCCATGTACCTACTCCTAAATTTGAACTTTTTGTAAATTAATGCCAAAGGGGGAGAATAACAAAGCTTCATGCTAAAGGGAGAGCTACATGCTTATGCAAAGGGGGAGATATGATTAAGGGGTAGAGCAGATATCAAGCTTTTACTTATATAAACAAGGTGAGAATACCAAAGCAGGGGAGAAAAACATGTTTGGAGAATATTATTGAGCTTATTTTATTTGACTGTTCACTTTAGAATTTTTTTCCACCCTATCCAATCCCAGTATCTACATGCTGAGATTCAGGGGGAGAGGATGAACTACTACTTTCATGTCTAAGGGGAGAAAGTTCTAAATGATCTTGGAGACATATCAATTCTAAGGGATACCATCTCCTATATGTTCTCCACATCTTGGTTCTTTTGAGGTCTGTTGCCTTTGATCAGTAGAATACTCTTGTGTTTCCTAACATTGCTTTCTCAAGTGTGTTTCTACTACTAAAATGCTCAAGAACTCAAGGTAAGTATATGCATCATATATTTTATCAAGATGATCTCTTGCTTCTTGCACATATTGTTTGGAAGAGTGAAGTCTTGAACAAGGATACATCTCATTCACATACATTTGATGCATATAGCCAAGATACACATGACTCATGTTTATCCTTTGTACTACATGTGTGTCCATGCATTCCTATGAAACTATCCTTTAAATGGATTGCACACATTTAGGGGGAGCAAATCTAAGTCATGTGTCTCTCAAAGTCTTCATTATATCCACGCGTATCTGTATTTGAAGCATTGTTTGTATGTTGTCATCAATTACCAAAAAGGGGGATATTGAAAGCACAACATGCTCCCTTGGTGGTTTTGATAATTCATGACAACATACATTGTCTCTTGGACTAATACTTTTATCTAGTGTATTTCAGATAATAGTCCATGGAGAGTTGGGTTGGCAAAAGGAGTGTGGAGAGTATCCCCATGAACAAGAAAGAGAAGAAATAGGTTGGCAAAGCTTCAAGCAAGAGGACTCTACATTTTATATTTGTGAGAAATCACTTTGAGTCCATAGGAAAGCCAATACTATTAAAAGGGGGTAAGGTTTTGTTGGTGAACAAAATGCTCATACATGCACAAGTGATAGTCACCAAAAATACCCACAAACTCTCCCACCAAAGTCTGTCCAAAGCCAAATACTCAAAATCGGTGCAACCAACATTCTACACTCGGTGCCACCGATTCTCAACCTCAGACAGACTCAACCAAAACCTAGACACCTCGGTGCAACCGATTCCATACCGGTGCCACCGAGTTGGGTTGCCAACTTTCTGTTACGCAAGTTCATAGTTTTGGTCCCTCCGAGATTATTGGATCGGCATCACCGAGATTGGACATTCTGACCGTTGGTCACCTTATCGGTGCAACCGAGATTCCTATATTGGTCTCACCGAGATTCAAAAGTTGCTAACTTTAAGTCACTTCGGTACATCCGACATTCACACATCGGTTCCACCGAGCCTGACTTATTGTGTGTAACAGTTGGATTTTTGGAGATGCGTATGTATACCCTCCACCACCACTTACTCGAGAGAGAAGCACTCAGAACTATTCCATACATATCCTATCAGTTTTTTGAGAGATAACCACCTACCCTTGCGTTGAGGTGAAGATCTTCCACTCCAACCATATGGATCTTGACTTCTAGCCTCCCAAGTTGCTTTCCACCAATCTTATCTTTTCCACCAAGCCAAATCTGTGAGAGAGTGATTGTGTGTTGAGGAGTCTATCATCTTGAAGCACAAGAGCAAGGATTTGATCGTCATTACCAAGCCTATTACCTTTTGGAGGGTGGTGCCTCCTAGATTGGTTAGGTGTCTCTTGGGAGCCTCCTACTTTGTGTTGTGGAGTTGAACCAAGAAGTTTGTACGGGCAAGGAGATCACCTACTTCGTGAAGATCTACCCATAGTGAGGCTAGTCCTTCGTGGACAGAAGCCGTTATGGAATAGTCAAGGTTGCTACTTCGTGGACCCTTATGGGTGGAGCCCTTCGTGGACTCTCACGAACGTTACCCTCTGTGGGTTGAAGACTCCATAAACGTGGACGTACGATAGCACCACCTATCGGAACTATGTGAAAAATCCTTGCATCTCCAATTGCGTTTGATCTCCATATCTCAACTCTTTACTTCTTGTGAAATGTCTTTACTTTTCGCTGCCATATTTGTTGACATGCATGTGTTGGGTATATAGACTTGCTAGTATTGCTAAAACTGTTAAAATCTGCCAACCAATTAACTTGGGAAAAGGTTAGGTTTTAATTTCCTGCTAGTAGTCTATTCACCCCCCTCTAGACACTCTTCTAGTGATCCCTCGCACTCTCACTCTCAATATGGTGGCAAAAGTCTCCCAACTCATCTACAAATGCCACCGTGGTCGAAGGGAAACTCCCATGCTCAACCATCTCGTCACTGTCACCGTGGATGAAGGCCAAAGATGGCACATCATCACACTCCTCCATGACCGAACGAAAAATCCCATGCTCGATCATCTCACTCTCGTCTCCAAAGATGGAAGCGTCCTCATTGCTCGCCACCTTGTCGCACGCCTCCAAAGCATGTTCCTTGAGTGGCTCCATAGTCGAAGTCGAAGTCCCACCGTCTTCAAAAAGAGTCGTGATAGACTCGGCATCGTCAATGCCACAAAGAGGGATGTCGGTGAAGTAGAACTTGGGAGCGTCGTCTTGGAGCTCGTCGGGCTTGGACAACTTGGTGGTACCATACTCATGCTCATCGTCTCGGAGCTTGGTCGTAGTGAAGTGTGCGTGGGGTCGAGTAGGCTTGGCCTTGACTTCTTGTGTCACCTTGAGAGCACCAATGTAGAGTTCATCGAGAGACTCGTAGTTGTTGTTGAAGATGGGCTTGACAATGTCGTTGTTCAATCCCATCATGAAGTAGAACTTCATCCAGATGGGGTCGGTCATGTCGGCTCGTCTCAAGGCTTCCTTCATCTTCATGAAGTACTCATCGATGGACTTGGATCCTTGTATGGTGTTCTCCAATTGTCGTTGAAGATGTTCCATGTAGGTGGAAGGCACAAACTCTCGCCGCGTCACTTTCTTCGTCTTGGACCAACGCATGTCGAAGCTCTTCTAAGATGTGTGAAGGCACCATGTCGACGCGTCTCCGTGGAAGTTTCTTGTGGTGCACTTCACTTGATCTTTGGAAGGGACTTGAAGTAGCTTGAGGTAGTTGTCCATCTTGCGCTCCCACTCGAGATACTCCTTGGGGTCTTGACTCCCATTGAAAGGAATGTCATGGTCGATGTCGAGGTCGTAGTAGCTCATGGAAGTCGCGAACTTGAGCTTGGGGAGCTTCTCTTGAAGTTCTTGTCGGCGAAGATGCCTCATATCCAAAGGCAAAGATGCCTTGAAGTCGCTTGGCAAAGATGCCAAGGTAGGTGTTCAAGTCATCGAGCGGTTGTTGGTGTCGAGCTCGTGACCTTCACACTTGGTAGTTTTTGGACACCTTGATGTTGGTGTCGTTATTTCTTCATGTCGTTGACTCGATATCGGTGTGATCTTGCCAGAGATGGTTGCTCGGGAGCATGTGTACTTGAGTGTCTTCTCTAAGATGATGAAGACCTCTCACGATTCTTGATGAGGGCCTTGAGCTCCTCCATTTGAGTGTGCATCTTGGCATCGATGATGTTGTTCATGGCATCGAACTCATTGTTGTGGTTGTAGACCAAAGGAGATGTGCCGTCCCTATCCATTGAAGCACTCGAGAAGGTGTGAGAACGAGATGGAGTGAACATACCAAAGTTACCTCTTTTCGAATTTGTAGATGGATCTCAAAAGAACACAATGTATGCAAGGAAAAGAGTGCACTTGGTGAAAAACCTTGTCCAATTCTCACAACCTACACAAATGGCTTATAGTGCAGCTCAGTGGGGTTAGTGGCACAAAGATCAAGCAAAATGAAGTCCAAGATATTGTAAATGTTGAAATAAATCCAATGGACTCAAAATGCAAAGCAAGTGATCACAAATACAGAGGAGGGCGATACAGAAACACACGCGGTGGGATAATGGGGCTTGTGCAACTATAGGGATGAGCAAAGCTCGTGTTGCACAAACACAAGGAGAGACGCTAGCTTATTGAACATTTGTGCACGATTCACCACTTGGCACCAATCCTATATGCAAGCAAAACGTTTCTTATTTCATGTCTCCTCATGCACAAGTATCTCTTTACATGCTCAACTCTATGCTTATAAGCTTTTGATCTTTCTTTCTTGCTTAGAAGTTTTTTTTTTCTTTTTTTGACTCTTATCTTCCTTTCCACTATTCTTATTGAGTCTCAAACAACTATACGGGATAAGTATCACAAGATATGCACGGGAGCAAGCAATTGCACTATTTTATATTTCCAGTGATGCGACTATATGATATAGTATCATTATGGTGCGCAAGTTTTTGCGAAGCCCGAAATACTCGGATAGCTAGTCTCAGTAGGTATGAAGGTAATCACAAAGATGGTGTGGCTATCAAGATGTAATGTCAAGGAAGGAAAAGTGTATGACGGAATGGATACCTTCGTCACACTTAACCTTTCACGAAGTCGGGAGCAACCGGCCTTGCTTCCGGTTGAAGATGGTCTCAAAGGATGGATGGTTGTCGTCGATGTCAAACTTCGATGGTCGATGTAGATGATGGACCGATACAAGTTGTCGGTGGTCGATGATGAAGTAAACGTCCCTAAGTATCCGAAACACCTTAGGAGACTCAAATCACAACTCAAGCAACCACAAATCAAATGGGAACCAAAATGGGTTAGGTTGCGAAAGTGTATGGTGGTAATGTGGATGATATGGTGGAGGGCCTAGGAAAAGTTGCCAAAATTCAAAATATTTGATGGTGTAAAATGATGGTGGAACTATTTTTTTGGGATGAGGGGTGTCAATAGCTATAAAACGAGATAAAGAACGTCGAAATCGGAGTTCGGATGAATTAGTTATGGCCGAAACAAAATTCCTGCCGAGTGAGTTTCTCCAGGTTACGGACGTCCGAGAGATGTCGGACATCTGAGGGTCGGACGTCCGGACAGTCCGGAAATCCGAGAATTCGGGTCTGTTTAGGGGTTCCGGACGTCCGAGGGATGTCAGACGTCCGAGGCTTCTCAGGGGTCTGGACGTCCGGAAATGGTCGGACGTCTGAGGTGTCTGGGTCAGCTCGAGATTTGAGATCCGAAACGCGATTTTGGATGGAAAATGGAGATTTTGGGCTCGAAATTGATGGGGAAAAAGAAAAATTGGGGCTAGGGAACGCCAAGTGAAGTAGATCCACTTGCCAAACACTAGATCCATGGATCAAAATCAACAAAAACTCACAAGAACAACAACTCGCAAGAAAAAAATTAGGGGCTCTTTTTGTGGGGATATTCGAATTTGGGAAGAAAAATTCAAACTAAAGCAAGAAAAGTGTGTGTGTTTGTGTGTGTGTGTGGGTGGGGGGGGGGGGTAGGGCTCCAAATTCGTGGCAACGTGGTTCATGATACCATATGATATGGGGCAAACCCGAGGGTGGCTCGATCTTCACAAATTGGAGGTGGATCCGAGGAAGAACACGAGGAACACGAAGAACACGAGGGGAAAACGTGGAGAAATCAGAGGGGAAAACACTCTATTGGACAATATCCACACCAAGTACTCCTCTAATCACAAGCAATACATGAGGTGCATCAAGACCCAAGAACAACAATGGAAATAAAGGATACATAGGTAGTTCATCCAAATCTCCAGGAGAGATGGGCCTTGAATCCACTAGGGATCTTCCCTCGCAAGGGGCCTTGACATCCTCTATGCATCTTCTCTGGTGGAGGCCTTGATCTACATGGGAGAGGTAGAGGAAGGAGCAAAGCTCAACTATGAGCTAACACTTGCTAACCCTAAAGGAGGTGGGGGTGGAGTATATATAGTCTTGGCCATCAAGAGGCAAGTGAGGGGGAGATACAAGGCCCAAGGCCCGCAGCTGCGCATAGGCAGTGTTGGATGTCCGGAGGTGGTCGGACGTCCGGAGGTGGTCGGACGTCCGATGGCTCGTGACGGTCTGGACGTTTGGGGGTCTTTGGACTTTCGACAGTTTGGTGCGATCAAGGTGGCGTCGGATTTCCGGAGGACATCGGTCGTCCGCGTGCTGGAGGTTGTCAGACGTCCGGAAGGCGTCGATCGTCCGGACGCTGTAGAGTGTCATACGTCCGGTGGCTTCCGGTCGTCCGACCGCTATAGACTTCTGCAGCTCTATCTTCTTCCGTCTCCACTTCCAAGCTTCCCTCGCGGATGGTGTAGTTGTACGTGGGTGCTGGCACTCCTCATCATCATCCGTGAAGCTCCGAGTATACCTATGCATGCACACGAGAGGAGTGTCAAGTAAAATACCATCCACGAAGGGGTCAAGTGAACATGTGTAAAGGAGATGATTCACCTTTATGTATGTGAAGTAGATGTTGCACGTTTCACTTGCCAAAGGGACTATTGCCATGGTGATGTCTGTAGGATGCTTCGCATCACTCTTCCACCCGGTTTTTACCGAAATCGTAATGAAGATCTCAAAATGATTGGTGTTTCTCCTATTGAATCTTTTTTTAATTCTTTGAATATAAATGATAAAGGGACTGGAGATGAGTCAACTCTAGTTGAGAAGTGCCCCGTTTGCTTGGAGGGTGATGCTTTTGATGCTAAAACTGAAAAAGTGGGTTTGGAGAGGTCAAAACTTTAACTAGTGATATGCCTGGATTACAAGGACTTTAATTATGATAAATGTTCTTTAGTAGAATATATTTCCTTGCCGCAATCCATTATTGGTCACCCAATTCTTATTAAGAAAACAAAGCTTTTACCGAAAATATAGTAGAAGCTATGATAAAAGCTTATGATGAGAAACTTGAACTTGAAGTTTCTATTCCTAGAAAATTGCATGATGAGTGGGAACCTACTATCAAAATGAAGATAAAAAAAATATGAACACAATGCTTTGTGTGACCTTGGTGCTAGTGTTTCAACCATACCTAAAACTTTATTTTGTGTGCTTGGTCTCACTAATATTGAAGAATGTTCCCTAAAGCTGCATCTTGTGGGTTCTACCATTAAGAAACCTTTAGGTAGTATTAATGATGTACTTATTATTACACATGAAAATTATGTTCCTGTAGATTTCATTGTGCTTGATATTGATTGCAATTCTTCTTGTCCCACAATACTTGGAAGGCCATTCTTACGAACTATAGGTGTAATTATTGATATAAAAGAGGGAAACATAAGTTCAATTCCCATTAAAGAAAGGAATGGAACACTTCCTTAGGAATATAATTAAACCACCTTATGAATCAATAATTAGATCCACTTATTGGGTGGAGTGTCAAAGATGACAACACTTGAAACGACGTATTATGCCTAGCTAGGGGCATAAAACAATAGCGCTTGTTGAGAGGCAACCCAATATGTATCGTAAAATTTTGTTTTTACTTTATGTTATTTTGTTATAAAATGATTTTTTCCTCTGTAATGATTATGTTTTTATGTTTTAATTAGTGTTTGTGCCAAGTAAAGCCTTTGGGATAACTCACGAGATGAGTAGAAACGATGCTGAAACATAACAGAAACTTTGACTCCAGTACAGGAGTTTTCATTTTTTACCGGAGCGTGATAATGATCTGAATTTTTTACATAGTATTGGTATAAAAATTCTCCATGTTTTAATAACTTTTCATAATTTATAGAGTTACATAAGTATGGGCCCTTTATAGATTTCTACAGACTGTTCTGTTTTAAACAGATTTCTACATACTTTGTTCTAACTTCTCCATGGCTTATAGTTTGCCTGTTTTGATTATGCTATGGATTTTATCGGGGGTATAAGCCATAGAGAAGTTAGAACAAAGTACCTATTATGTAAAAATGAATTAAGAATCAATTTATAAGAGTACCTAAAGTATGCAATATGTTGCTTGTACTAACGGATCTCACGAAGTTTTGTGTAATTGAAGTTTTCAAGTTTTGGGTGTGATCACGATGGACCACATAATAAGGAGTAGCAAGATCCTAATCTTGGGGATGCCCAAGGCACCCCAAGTAAGACCAAAGTGTCTAATCTTGGGGATGCCCCACAAGGCATCCCCTTTTTTTGTCTCAATCCATCGGTATGTCACTTGGAGCTACATTTTTATCCACACATGGTATGCATTTTGCTTGGAGCATCATTTGCTTTTGTTTGATTTTACTTTAAGTTTGAGGCAATAATCATTTTATGGACACACCTATTTGAGAGATACACACCTTCATCATAATTTGCTATAATACTCTATGTGCTTCACTTATATCTTTTGAGCTAGGCAATTGCTCTAGTACTTCACTCATATCTTCTTGAGCACGGTGGCGTGTAGATTTTATAGAAATAAAATGCTCTTGTTTTTCACTTTTATTTGTTTGATATCTGAATTAATAGTGACGGTAATTTGCATGGGTCATAAGACTGGTCCAAAAATAACAGGTGTTCAATGAATGATAATCAAAACCATCATACAGCACATATAGAGAAATTTTGTGTTAATGACATTGATGTGGTAATATGAAAAAGGTGTGAGACCATGAGTTTTGAATCATATAAGTGTCTATATTAAGAGGTGTTAACTTGTTATTCATCTAAAAATTAAAGAGGCATGGTGATGATGTGTGAGCATTTTTATTCTTCATCGAAATCCTAGTGTTGTTTCGAGTCGGGGGCGCGCGATGGTTAATGATACGTCTCCACCGTATCTATAATTTATGAAGTATTCATGCCATGTTTATAATAATTATATATGATTTTGGCATGATTTTATTATAACTAACCCGGACTGGCGATGTTTTCAGCAGAACTACCATAGTGTCGTTTTTGTGCAGAAATAAAAGTTCTCAGAATGGGCTGAAAATTTACAGAGAATATTTTTGGAAAATATAAAAAATACTGGAGCGAAAAGATACCGGAAAAGAGTCCCGAGGGAGTCACAAGCCACCAGGGCGCTGCCACCCCTGGTCGCGCCTAGCTGGCTTGTGACCTCCTTGGGAACCTTCTGGACATGGGACCAGCGCCAAATACTCCTATAAATACCCAAACCTCCAAAAAGAAACCTAGATCGAGAGTTGCATCGTCGCAAGCCTCCAGAGCAGCAAAAAACGAATTGGGAGCCTGTTTCGACACCCTGCGAAGGAGGAAACCATCACCGGAGGCCATCTTCATCATCTCGACGGTCTCCACGATGAGGAGGGAGTAGTTCACCCTCGAGGTTGAGGGTATGTACCAGTAGCTATGTGTTTGATCTCTCTCTCTCTCTCGTGTTCTTGATATGGCACGATCATGATGTACTGCGAGCTTTATTGATATAGATGAATCATATGAAGTTTCCCCCTCTCTATCTTCTTGTGATGAATTGAGTTTTCCCTTTGAAGTTTTCTTATCGGATTGAGTCTTTAAGGATTTGAGAACACTTGATGTATGTCTTGTGATGGGATATCCGTGGTGACAATGGGATGTTCTATCGATCCAATTGATGTATGTTTTGGTGATCAACTTGTGGGTTGCGTGACCTTGGGAATCTATGAATAGGGGTTTGCACATGTTTTCGTCTTGAATCTCCGGTAGAAACTTTCGGGCACTCTTTGAAGTTCTCCGTGTTGGATTGAACATGATGAATCTGCAATTGTGTGATGCATATCATATAATCAAGCCCATGGGTACTCATGGTGACATTGGAGTATCTAGGTGACATTAGGGTTTTCGTTGATGTGTGTCCTAAGGTGTTATTTTAGTACGAACTATAGGGTTGTTCATGACATTTATAGGGATAGCTCATAAGATTGATCGGAAAAGATAACTTTGAGGTGGTTTCGTACCCTACAATAATTTCTTCGTTAGTTATCCGCTATTTGTGACTTTGGAGTGAACTCTTTGTCACACGAGAGGTATTTACATATGATTCAACTATGTTAGTATTGTTGAGAGATTGCACTAGTGAAAGTATGAACCCTTGGCCTTGTTTTCAAGCATTGCAATAATGTTTGTGCTCACTTTTGTTACTTGTTACCTTGCTGTTTTTATATTTATAGATTACGAAAACATATATCTACCATCCATATTACACTTGTATCACCATCTCTTCGCCGAACTAGTGCACCTATACAATTTTCCATTGTATTGGGTGTGTTGGGGACACAAGAGATTTCTTGTATTTGATTGCAGGGTTGTTTGAGACCATCTTCATCCTACACCTCCCACGGATTGATAAACCTTAGGTCATCCACTTGAGGAAAAATTTCCACTATCCTACAAAACTCTGTGCTTGGAGGCCCAACACAAGTCTACAAGAAGAAGGTTGCATAGCAGACATCAAGCTCTTTTCTGGCGCCGTTGCTGGGGAGGTGAGTGCTTGAAGGTATATCTTTAGATATTGCAATTGAATATTTTAGTTTCTTGTTTTTCACTAGTTTGGTTTTATAAAATAACACTATAAAAAATGGAATTGAGGTTGCCTCATATGCTTCATCTTTTTAATGTCTTTCATGAAAATGATGGAAAGGAAAATTGTGCTCAAGTCTTAGAAGAAGTAGTTATTAAAATGTTTGGCACTAAATCTTTGAGTGATGAGCATGATTGCGATGTTGTCAGTATGAATTCTCTGAATATTCATGATGCTAATGATATGCAAATCCACAAGCTTGGGGATGCTATGTTTGATGAAGATGATATATTTTGTCCCCCAAGTTTCGATGAGCAAAACTATTATGATGATAGCATGCCTCCTATATATGATGATTGTTGTGATGACATGTATGCTGTAGAGAGTAATGAAAACCATGAAACCTGTTATCATGATTTTAATATTCAAAGTGGTTATGTCAATCAAGTACCTCATGATAGTTATTTTGTTGAGTTTGCTCCCACTATTATGAATGAGAAGAAGTTTGCTTATGTGGAGAGTGATAAATTTTCTATGCTTGTAGATCATGAAAATAATGCTGTATGTGATAGTTATATTTTTTAATTCCTTCATGATGCTACTGAAAATTATTATTAGGGAGGAACTTATGCTTGTAGGAATTGCAATAATATCAAGTTTCCTCTCTATGTGTTCAAGGTTTTGAAGTTATGCTTGTTTTGCCTTCGTATGCTAGTTGATTCTTGCTCCCATAAATTGTTTGATCATAAAATCCCTATTCATAGGAAGTGTGTTAGACTTAAATGTGCTTGTCATGATATTCATGATGCTCTTTTGCATGTTTCAATTATTATTCCTATACGAGCATCATTGAAATCATCATGCCTAGCTAAAAGGCATTAAAGAAAAGCGTTTGGTGGGAGACAACCAAACACTTTTACTTTCTGTTTTTATGTGTGAACATGATTAATATACTGTAGTAATCATGTTTTGTGTATTTTATATCAATAAAGTGCCAAGTAATGCCTTTGGGATAGTGTGCATACTTGCTAGTTTGATTCTGTGCAAAAACAGAAAGTTTTTCATTCAGTATATGAATTATCTGATTTTACTGGAGCATTAAAAAATTCAGAAATTTTTACACAACATTTATATGCAAATTCAATGAGTTTTCCTATTTTTTCAGAGTTTTTAGATTCAGTTAAGTTTGGTGATCATTCAGATCTTTACAGACTGTTCTGTTTTTGACAGATTCTGTTTTGCATGCACAATTTGCTTGTTTTAGTGTTCCCATAGCTTATATTTGGTGATATAATTTTTAGGAATGATGGAATACAATAGGTATTATGTTAGAGCAGTTATGACTTTTTTCTTGATAGTACCTAACTGAATGATCTGTATTTATTACACTAACCCATCTCACAAAGTTCCGTTAAGTTTCGTGTGATTGAAATTTTCAAGTTTGGGTGAGATACCGTTATGAGGAGAACAAGGAGTGAAAATAACCTAATCTTGGGGATTCCCAAGGCTCCCCCAAGGTAATATAAAAGGAAGACTCAAGCGTCTAAGCTTGGGGATGCCCCGGAAGGCATCCCCTCTTTCGTTTTCAACACTATCGGTATATCTTACTTGGAGCTATATTTTTATACATCACATAATATGAGTTTTTCTTGGAGCATCATTTTATTTTGTTTTTATCTGTTAGGTGTTATTTATAATCTTTTTTTTAAAAAAAGTTCCAAGAATTTCCTTAGGATGCTTGCATTGCATGATATGTGCTTGGTAAAAACAAAAAATTCTTCTATAGTGTTTGAATTTTCATATTTTAATGGAAAGTGAAAAGTTTCTAAATTTTTCACAAAGTGTTTTAATATAAATTTCATAGCATGTCCTAAATTTTTATATTTGTTTGAGTTACAGAAGTACACTATTTTCATAAATTTCTACAGACTGTTCTGTTTGGACAAATTGCTGTCATAGTTTTGTTATCTACTTGTCCTATAGTTTCTATAGCCTATATCGGTAGATATAAATTGTGGAAATGATAGTATATGGTACCTAATGTTTGAAAATTATTGTTCAACTGGTCTTGGTAGTACATGAAGTGTTGATTTGTTCTTATGTGTACTAATCTATCTCACAAGTTCTTTTCGAGTTTTGTGTGGATGAAGTTTTTGAGAATAGGTGAAACCGGGATATGAGAGGATTGAACAAGATATAAAAGTGCAAGATTGGGGATTACCAAAGCAACCCAAGTAAATATTCCAAGAACTCTCGGGCATCTAAGCTTGGGGATGCTACGCATCCCATCTCTCTTCATAAAAAAATATCGGTTAGCCTATGTTGAGCGTGAATCTTAATTTTTTCACATGATGCATGCTGTTCTTGGAGTGCTATTTTTATTTTTCTTGCTGTTGAATAAAATACTCAGATATGAAAATCTTTATTGAGAGAGATATAGAAATACCTCACATAGCTACTTAATTGTTGACTACTCATTGATCTTCACTTATATGTTTTGGAGTAGTTTTGTCATTTACTCTCGTGCTTCACTTATATCCCATGAGTAAATGGTTGAATGAATTGAATATCATAAATCTGAAATTATATTTTTTTATATACTTATCCCATGGGGAGTAATGACTTCACGTACAAGAAGTATAGGTGGTAAAATTTATTGAAAGTTAGCAAACACCGCATTGGTCACTTGAACAATTCATGAAAGAATATTGAAGGAGGAGAGATTTCACATATAAATATACTATCTTGGACACCTTCTATGATTGTGAATACCCATAATTATTTTCAAACTTGAGAAAATTAGTTAAAGTTGGACAAGGAAGACAATGTAATGAGTTATGCTTGGGTATCTTTGTATAGAAGTTATATTGTTATGGATCTTCCAACATGTGGTGCTTGCTTCCACCTCATACTAGCCAAAACTTCTGCACTAAGTAGAAATACTACTTGTGCATCCAAACACCCTTAAACCCAAAGTCGTTCCATATGAGTCCACCATGCCTACCTATATGCGGTATTTACATGCCGTTCCAAGTAAATTTGCATGTGCCAAACTCTAAACCTTCAAATAATATTCTGTTTTGTATGCCCGAATCGCTAATATAGTGACTAGGGGCTGTTAGTATCTTCCATGCTAGGTGGGTTATTCTCACAATATGTGTTGATTCACTATCACTCACGAGAAAGTGACTGGTATTCGGGATGCCCAGCTCCATGCTCAAAAATAAAATCAAAATATAATGAAACAAAACTCCCCTAGGATTGTTGTTTGTATGGACGGTACCCATGGATTTAGCTCGCCATGGAGTGTGATTGATTGGTGGAGGGGGAGTAAAAACTTTACCATTCCGTTTGGGAACTGCCTATAATGTATCTAGCATGGAAGATACCGAGATCTTTCGGTTGTTATGTTGACAATGAAAGCATACCGCTCAAAATTATTATTCATCTCTGTTTTAAAAGCTCGAGCTCTGGCACCTCTGCAAATCAATGCTTCCCTCTGCAAAGGGCCTATCTTTTACTTTCTAGTACTTACCTTTATACAAGAGTCATGGTGATCTTCACCACTTCCTATATTTTGCCTTGTTCTCTTGGCAAGCGTCATGTGTTGGGGAATGATCTAGGCATATATGGCCATTCAAATATATTTGATCATGAATTATTGTTGACAATTATCTATATGATAAATAAGTTGGGAGGCAAAAATTGAAGCCCCTATCTTTCTCTGTGTTCGACGGATGCCATTTGCTCTAAAAATATGCTTTGAGTGTTAGCAATCATGGAAGAATATATGATACTTGAGTATGTGGAATTTGCTAAATCAAAGCTCTTACATAGACCCTTCCTTAACATAAGATGAATTGCAATTGTTTGGTGACTAAAAGCATAGTTTGTTAGTTTTCAAGAAACTTTATGGTCTATACTTTAACATGTGAATAGCTTGTTACTCGATCATGAGAAGTTTTATGAGATGAGCTACTGTTTATGATATATAATGATGCTAGAAAAAAAGTGATTGAAATTATCATTGATCAAACTTGTGCACTTGCTAGCATTCACACTTCATAAATTATTTCTTTTATCATTTACCTACTCGAGGACGAGCAGGAATTAAGCTTGGGGATGCTGATGCGTCTCCAACGTATCTATAATTTATGAAGTATTCATGCCATGTTTACAATAATTCTATATGATTTTGGCATGATTTTATTAGAACTAACCTGGGCTGACGTTGTTTTCAGCAGAACTACCATGGTGTCATTTTTGTGCAGAAATAAAAGTTCTCAGAATGGGCTGAAAATTTACGAAGGAATTTTTTGGAAAATATAAAAAATACTAGAGCGAAAAGATACCGGAGAAGAGTCCCGAGGGAGTCACAAGCCACTAGGGCGCGGCCACCCCCTAGCCGCTCCTAGCTGGGTGTGACCTCCTCAGGAACCTTCTGGATGTGGGACCAACGCCAAATACTCCTATAAATACCCAAACCTCCAAAATGAAACCTAGATCGAGAGTTCCGCCGCCACAAGCCTCCAGAGCCATGAAAAAACAATCAGGAGCCTGTTCCAGCACCTTGCCGGAGGGGGAAACCATCACCGAAGGCCATCTTCATCATCCTGGCGGTCTCCATGACGAGGAGGGAGTAGTTCACCCTCGAGGTTGAGTGTATGTACCAGTAGCTATGTGTTTGATCTCTCTCTCTCGTGTTCTTGAGATGGCACGATCTTGATGTACCGCGAGCTTTATTGATATAGAGGAATCATATGAAGTTTCCCCCTCTGTATCTTCTTGTGATGAATTGAGTTTTCCCTTTGAAGTTTTCTTATCGGATTGAGTCTTTAAGGATTTGGGAACCTTGATGTATGTCTTGCGATGGGATATCCGTGGTGAAAATGGGATGTTCTATTGATCCACTTGATGTATGTTTTGGTGATCAACTTGCAGGTTCCGTGACATTGGGAATCTATGCATAGGGGTTGGCACATGTTTTCATCTTGAATATCCGGTAGAAACTTTGGGGCATTCTTTGAAGTTATTTTTGTTGGATTGAACATGATGAATCTAAAATTGTGTGATGCATATCGTATAATCAAGACCATGGGTACTCGTGGTGACATTGGAGTATCTAGGTGACATTAGGGTTTTGGTTGATGTGTGTCTTAAGGTGTTATTTTAGTAAGAACTCTAGGGCTGTTCATGACACTTATAGGGATAGGTCATAAGATTGATCGGAAAAGATAACTTGGAGGCAGTTTTGTACCCTACAATAATTTCTTCTTAGTTCTCCTCTATTTGTGACTTTGGAGTGAACTCTTTGTCGCACGAGAGGTATTTACATATGATTCAACTATGTTAGTACTGTTGAGAGATTGCATTAGTGAAAGTATGAACCCTAGGCCTTGTTTTCAAGCATTGCAATACCGTTTGTGCTCACTTTTGTTACTTGTTACCTTCCTGTTTTTATATTTTCAGATTACAAAAACCTATATCTATGATCCATATTACACTTGTATCACCATCTCTTCACCGAACTAGTGCACCTATACAATTTGCCATTGTATTGGGTGTGTTGGGGACACAAGATATTTCTTGTATTTGATTGCAGGGTTGTTTGAGAGGTACCATCTTCATCCTACACCTCCCACGGATTGATAAACCTTAGGTCATCCACTTGAGGGAAAATTGCCACTGTCCTACAAAACTGTGTGCTTGGAGGCCCAACACGAGTCTACAAGAAGAAGGTTGCATAGTAGACATCAGTTAAATCCTACCAACCTCCTCCCTCGAGGCATGTGAGGAGTACTTTGATTTTTGATAAAACTAATAAAACTTTGCAATAAGTATATGAGTTTTTATGACTAATGTGACACCATAGACATACACATCTTCACCTTGCCATATTTGCTAGCCTCTTCGGTACCGTACATGGCCCGTTCTCACCTCGAGGATTGGTGCAACTTTTGCCGGTGCATCCAAACCCCGTGACATGATACACTCTGTTGCACACAAGCCTCATTATATCTTCCTCAAAACATCCACCATACCTACCTATTATGGCATTTCCAGAGCCATTCTGAGATATATCGCCATGCAAATTGCATCGTCACTTCACATGACTAGTTCGTTTGTCATCATATTGATTTGCATGATCATATAGAGCTGGCATATTATTTATGGCCAAGCCACCATTCATCATGTTTTTGATACATGTCATGCTAGATCATTACACATCCTAGTACATTACCAAAGACATTCATATAGAGTCATATGTTCCTATCAGTTCTTTCTTTTGAGTTGTAAGTAAATAAAAGTGTGATGATCATCATTATTAGAGCATTGTCCTAGTGAGGAAAGGATGATGGAGACTATGATCTCCGCAGAAGTCGGAATGAGACTCCGGACAAAAAATAAAATAAAAATGGGTGAGGCAAAATGAGCCCACCATATAAAAAATATGAATGGGGGAGGCAGAAAAAAGAGAAAATCCCACCATGAAAAAAATAAAAATAAAAAATAAAATAAATGATATAAAAAAGAGAAGGGACTTTGCTACTATCCTTTACCACACTTGTGCCTCAAAGTGGCACCATGTTATTCATATAGAGAGTTTCCCATATTGTCACTTCCATATGCTAGTGGGAATTATCTTTTCATAATAAACTTGGCTTGTATATTCCGGTGACGGGCTTCCTCAAATGCCCTAGGTCTTCATGAGCAAGAAAGTTGGATACGCCCACTTAGCTTCAGTTGAGCTTTCATACACTTATAGCTCTAGTGCATCATTTGCGTGGCAATCCCTACTCCTTGCATTAACATCTATCGATGAGCATCTCCATAGCTCGTTGGTACGCCTAGTTGATGTGAGACTATCTTCTCCACTTTTTTACCCCTTTTATGTCTACCATCATATTCTATTCCACCTATATGCTATGTCCAATGGTTGACGCTCATGTATTGTGTGAAGAATAAAAAGTTGATGCATATTGAAGAAGTACGATCCAATTGCTTGACTTGGACACCATGGTGCTTAACATTTGTATTGATGTGGTGAAGACGGTGTCATGCCTTGCTAATATAATAAGATGAATGGGGGTAAACATTCTTTTAGGATCATATACTTTGAAAATCAATGTTTTTGTTTCTTATACTTGTAAATATTACTATGTTACTGTTTGTTAATTCATCATTTCTAAATGAGCATACATACAAAATATTACATGATGGGTAGCATGTCAAATCAAAAATTCTGTTTTCTTATCAGTTACCTACTCGAGGACAAGCAGGAATTAAACTTGGGGATGTTGATATGTCTCCAACGTATCTACAATTTTTGATAGTTCCATGCTGATATATTATAATTCTAGGATACTTTTTGGGCATTTGTTTACCAATTTATAATATTTTTGAGCACTAACCTATTGACCCTGTGTCCAGAGCCGGTTGTTGTTTTCTGCATGTTTTTGACTTTTCAGGTATAAAGTACCAAATGAAGTCCAATTGCCACGAAACTTTTTGATGATTTTTTGGACCAAAAGAAGACCTGGAAGCATCGAGAGGAGGCCGAGAGAGGCATGAGGGCCCCACAAGCCAACAAGGTGTGCCATGATGGCTTGTACCTCCCTCGTGCACCTCTTGACGCCCCCTCTGGCCTATAAATTCTCATATATTCCAAAAACCCTAAGGGAGCTCCTGAATCACTTTTACCGTCATCACAAGTCTTTGTTCCAACGGGAGCCCATATACACCTCCATTCTGGCACCCCGCCGGAGTGGACATCAATCACGGAGGGCCTATTCATTAACCTTGTTGCCCTCACCATGATGTGTGAGTAGTTCACCATAGACCTATGAGTCCGTAGGTAGTACCTAGATGGCAGTCTCTCTCTCTCTCTATCTCTCCCTCTCTCTCGATCTTCAATACAATGTTCATCGCATCTTCGCTGTGGATCTATCCGTGAAATCCCTTTGTATGGTGTGTTTGTTGGGATCCGATGAATTGTGAGTTTATGTTCAGATTATTCATAAAAAGTATTTGAGTCAAACCTGAATACTAAGATTCTTATTTGCATCGTCATCATAGCTTCGTAATGCTTTCCGATCTATTGAGATAGTTTGACCAACTAGATTGATATTTCTTCGGTGGGAGTGGTGTGTTGTAGTAGGTTCAACCTGACGGGTTTATATATGCCAATGACAGAAGGGGACAAGTTGCGTCTTTGTGTTGCTGCTACTAAGGATAAAACAATGGGGTTTATTCATATTGATTGAGTTTACTTTTTCTACATCATGCCAGCATTCTCCAAGCATTACTTTGTTTTACTAAATACTCTAGATGCATGCTGGATATAGGTCAATGAGTGGAGTTATAGTAGTAGGTGCAGGCAGGAGTCAACCTATTTGCTTATGGACGTGATGCATATATACACATGATCATTGCCGTGAAAATCACATAATTATTTGCTTTTCTATCAATTGCCCAATGATGACCCAGAAGTATAGGGGATCTATTGGAGTCCTTTGATAAGTAAGAGTGTCAAACACAACGAGGAGCAAAAGGAAATGACAAGCGGTTTCCAGTAAGGTATTCTCTGCAAGCACTGAAATTATTGGTAACAGGTAGTTTGGTGATAAGATAATTTGTAACGAGTAACAAGTAACAAGTGTAGCAAAGGTGCGGCAAGGTAGCCCAATCCTTTTTGTAGAAAAGGACATGCCTGAATGAACTCATATATAAAGCAAAGCGCTCCTGAGGACACATGGGGAGTTCTATCAAGCTAGTTTTCATCATGCTCATTTGATTCACGTTCGTTACTTTCATAATTTGATATGTGGGTGGGCTGGTGCTTGGGTGCTTCCCTTACTTGGACAAACCTCCCACTTATGATTAACCCCTATCGCAAGCATCCGCAACTACGAAAGAAGAATTAAGGTAAACCTAACCATAGCATGAAACATATGGATACAAATCAACCCCTTACGAAGCAACTCATAAACTAGGGTTTAAGCTTTTGTCACTCTAGCAACCCATCATCTACTTATTACTTCCCAATGCCTTCCCCTAGGCCCAAATAATGGTGAAGTGTTATGTAGTCGACGTTCACATAACACCACTAGAGGAGAGACAACATACATCTCATCAAAATATCGAACAAATACCAAATTCACATGATTACTTATAACAAGACTTATCCCATGTCCTCAGGAACAAATGTAACTAGTCACAAAACATGTTCATGTTCATAATCAAAGGAGTATTAATTATCATAAAGGATCTGAACATATGATCTTCCACCAAGTAAACCAACTAGCATCAACTACAAAGAGTAATCAACACTACTAGCAACCCACAAGTACCAATCTGAGGTTTGAGACAAAGATTGGATACAAGAGATGAATTAGGGTTTGGAGAGGAGATGGTGCTGGTGAAGATGTCGATGGAGATTGACCCCCTCTTGATGAGAGGATCGTTGGTGATGACTATGGCTTTGATTTCCCCCTCTGAGAGGGAAGTTTCCCCGACAGAACAGCCCTACCGGAGCTCTAGAATGGTTCTGTCCAATTTCCGCCTCGAGACGGCGGTGCTTCATCCCGAAAGATCTCTCTTGATTTTTCTAGGTCAAAACCAAACATATAGGAGAAGATGCGCGCTGGGGGCCAGCCAGGTTGGCCACAAGCCTGCTAGGCGCGACCAGGGGGTGGCTGCGCCTGGCAGGCTTGTCACCTCCTGGTGGCCCCCCTCTAATATCCGTTTCACCCAGTATTTTTTATATATTCCAAAATAATTCTCCGTAAATTTTCCAGACTTTTGGAGTTGTGCAGAATAGCTATATCAGATTTGCTCCCTTCCCAGTCCAGAATTCCAGTTGCCGGCATTCTCCCTCTTCAAGTAAACCTTGTAAAATAAGAGAGAAAAGACATAAGGGTTGTACCATAACGTGTAATAACAACCCATAATGCAATTAATATCAATATAAAAGCATGATGCAAAATGGACGTATCAACTCCCCCAAGCTTAGACCTCACTTGCCCTCAAGCCAAAGCCGAGATCGATAAATATGTCCACATGTTTAGAGATAGAGGTGTTGATAAAATAAAATACGGACATGAGGGCATCATGAACATCTTTAGAACAACAATACTTATTGTGTAAGATCTTTTATGCTTGAGTAACAATTCATTCACAAGATAAAATATGAACCAAGAACTCTATTGACAACCAACAAACTATGATCTTAGTAATTGAAGCAATTGTCAATTTATGATAACATCAGAAAGAGTCAATGTAAGAGCTTGTAAAGCAAATACACATACTCAATAATCTTCTACTCATTCACAACTGCTAACACTCACGCGGTACCCACGAGATCAAGGCTTCAATCAGACACCGAGAAAGATAGGGGCTTATAGTTTTGCCTCCCAACTATTCACCTCAAGGGTGATGTCAACAATAATAACTCATGACCACCCACATCCGAGTGGATATATGCGTCTAGATCATTCCCCCACACATAATGCTTGCCAAGAGAGAGACGAAATATAGGAAGTGGTGAGGATCACCATGACTCTTGCATAAAGGTAAGTACTTAAAAAGTAGAAGTAAAAGATAGGCCCTTCGCAAAGGGAAGCAGAGGTTGTCATGCGCTTTTTGTTTTTCGATGCACAAACCCTTAGCGCAGAGGAACGCCGTGTTGTATTGCCCTTTGTGATAGCAACCATTATTATGTAGTCTATCGCTTATATTTCTTTACTATCACAAGTTCGTACCACGCTTATTTCCCTTACAATAAAAGATCACACATATTTAGGAGCAATTTTTATTGCCTTTTGCACCGATGACAACTTACTTGAAGGATCTTATTCAATCCATAGGTAGGTATGGTGGACTCCATCGCAAAACTGGGTTGAGGTGTTTGGATGCACAAGTAGTATTTCTACTTGGTGCAGAATTTTTGGATAATATGAGGTGGAAGCAAGCACTACATGTTGAAGGATCTAAAACCATATAACTTCTATCCGGAGGCAAGCAAACATAACCCATTATGTTGTCTTCCTTGTCCAACATCAACTTCTTGGCATGTAATATTTTAATGAGTGGTCACAGTCATAAAAGAGGTCCAAGATAATGTATTTATATGCGAATCTCTTTTTCTTTATCATGTCCTTTCCAATTGCACCAATGACCAATTACTATGTTTGTTAACTGCCAACAAATTTCAATCGAGATACTTTTTATATGTGAAGTCATCACTCCCCATCAGATCCTTATGCATACTCTTTGCTTTTACTCTATTATTATTTATTCATTACTCTCAAGAGCATAGTAATATAGCAAAGCCCTCTCATCAAAACTACTTTTATTATATAATTCTCGGACTTTCTTACATAAGGGGAGCAAAAGCAAAAACTAAAATGTAGATCATACTAAAACTTTTATTCTACTAGATCAAAACAAAATCAAAAAGATCGAACAAGAAAAACAAAAAAAAACAAAAAGGAAGAATGGTGTGATAGTGATATGATACTGGGGCGCCTCCCCCAAGATTGGTACAAGCCAAGGGGAGTGCCCATACCCGTGTGCTCAGGTGTCCTTCTTCGGAAGTGATGGTGCGATGTTCTTGGCGATGATACCCTTCAGATTGCGATTCTCGTCTTCAAGCTTATTATTTTGCTACTTGAGATCCATTACTCCTTGTGTAGTTTTCCATTGATGGTTAGACATCCCTTCACCCAGGGACGTTTCATTGTTTTGGGTGAAAAGACAACACTCTTTTTCAAGTTTTCATAAGTAAGGAATTTGGCATTGGGTGAAATGACCGAATTCGGGATTGCTGAGCTCAGAAGTTCCTACAACATGGCTCCAGGTTGTGGATGAGAGTTAGCTTCTTGGTCTTCCTCCATGGAATCCACCCTTTTCAAGTCAGCCTCCATGTCTTCCTTCGTGGTTCACCCAAAGTGGTTAGCTTCAATGTGTGCCTCGGGCTCCTGTGGCGGGTGAGAAACACAACTCTGCCCGATCGACTCTTGGGACGACATCTTGCTCTAAATCTATTGCAGAAACAGCTCAAAACAAAAACAATAGGTATTGTCGTGATGCGAAAGGCGAAAACTTTGGGAGATTATATAATGAATTTTTGCCGACCCGAAGGGGTGTTCCACAAGAAAACAGAGTCCGGGGTGTGCAAGGGGTGGTCACAAGCCCCCTAGGCGCGACCAGGGGGGTGGCCGCACCTGGCAGGCTTGTCGCCTCCCTATGCGTCCTTCAGACTACTTTTTATTTTCCTAATTTTTTAAATATTCCAAAACCGAGTAAAATTGCTATTGGGAAAGTTTTGGAGTCGGTTTACTTACCGTACCACGTACCTATTCCTTTTCGGAGTCTGAAACGTTCCGGTAGGTCTCCCTAATATGCTCTTTTGGAGTTATGGTATTGATAACATTGGTTTCAACATTAATGGGAGTACCTGAAATATAATATTTGATTCTTTGCCCATTTACCACCTTCGGATTTGTGCCTTATACGTTGTTGATCTTGATGGCACCGGAACGATACACTTCCTCAACGATATAAGGCTCTTCCCATTTGGATAGAAGCTTTCCTGCAAAAAATCTTAAACGAGAATTGTATATCAAGACATGGTCACCTACATTAAATTCACGCTTTTGTATCCTTTTATCATGCCATCTCTTAACTTTTTGTTTAAACAACTTGGCATTCTCATAGGCCTGGGTTCTCCATTCATCAAGTGAGCTAATGTCAAATAACCTCTTCTCACCAGCAAGTTTGAAATCATAGTTCAGCTCTTTGATTGCCCAATAAGCTTTGTGCTCTAGCTCTAGAGGTAAGTGACATGCTTTACCATAAACCATTTTATATGGAGACATACCCATATGATTCTTGTAAGCAGTTCTATAAGCCCATAATGCATCATCAAGTTTCCTAGACCAATTCTTCCTCGATCTATTAACCGTCTTTTGCAAGATCAATTTAATTTCTCTATTGCTTAATTCTACTTGACCACTAGACCGAGGATGATAAGGGGATGCAATTCTATGGTTAACATGATACTTAGCAAGCAATTTACGGAAAGCACCATGAATAAAATGTGAACCACCATCAGTCATTAAATATCTTGGGACTCCAAATCTAGGGAAAATAACTTCTTTAAGCATCTTAATAGTGGTGTTATGATCAGCAGTACTAGTTGGAATAACTTCTACCCACTTAGTAACATAATCAACAACAACTAAAATATGAGTGTACCCGTTGGACGTTGGAAAAGGCCCCATATAATCAAAACCCCAAACATCAAATGGTTCAATAACAAGAGAGTAATTCATAGGATTTTCCTGATGTCTACTAATATTGCCAATTCTTTGACATTCATCACATGACAAGACAAATTTACAAGCATCCTTGAAGAGAGTAGGCCAATAAAAACCAGATTGTAATACCTTATGTGCAGTTCTATCTCGAGCATGGTGTCCTCCATAGGCCTCGGAATGACACTTCCGTAGGATCTGTTCCTGTTCATGCTCAGGTACACAACGTCTAATAACACCATATACTCCTTCTTTATAAAAGTGTGGGTCATCCCACAAGTAATGTCTAAGTCATAGAAGAACTTTTTGTTTTCTTGGTACGTGAAACTAGGCGGTATAAATTTAGCGACAACGTAATTAGCATAATCAGCATACCAAGGAGCATTACATGAAGTATTTATGAAAGCTAATTATTTATCAGGAAAGCTATCATTAATAGGTACTGGGTCATCAAGAACATTCTCTAACCTAGACAAGTTATCTGCTATGGGGTTATCAGCACCCTTTCTATCAACAATATGCAAATCAAATTCTTGTAGCAGAAGAACCCATCTGACAAGTCTAGGTTTAGCATCCTTCTTTTCCATAAGATATTTAATAGTAGCATGATCAGTGTGAACAGTTACTTTGGAATCAACAATATAAGGTCTAAAGTTATCACAAGCGAACACAACTGCTAAAAATTCTTTTTCAGTGGTAGCATAGTTTCTTTGAGCACCGTCGAGAGTTTTGCTAGCATAATGAATAACATTTAATTTCTTATCAACTCTTTGTCCTAGGACAACACCAATGACATAATCACTAGTATCACACATAATTTCAAAGGATAGGTTCCAATCAGGTGGTTGAACAACAGGTGCAGAAATCAAAGCATTCTTAAGAATTTCGAAAGCTTCTACACAATCATCATAAAAAACGAATGGAACATCTTTTTGCAAAAGATTAGTGAGAGGCCTAGAGATCTTAGAGAAATCTTTAGTAAATCTCCTATAGAAAGCAACATTACCAAGGAAACTTCTTATACCTCTGATATCCATAGGACATGGCATTTTTTCAATAGCATCAACTTTAGCCTTGTCAACTTCAATACCTCTTTCGGAAATTTTATGTCCCAAGACAATGCCTTCATTCACCATAAAGTGGCGCTTCTCTCAATTCAAGACAAGATTAGTTTGTTCACATCTCTGCAAAACTCGATCAAGGTTGCTCAAACAATCATCAAGAGAAGTTCCGTAAATGGAAAAATCATCCATGAAAACCTCAACAACCCTTTCACAAAAATCAAAGAATATAGCAGTCATACATCTTTGAAAGGTAGCAGGTGCATTGCATAAACCAAAATGCATATGCCTATAAGCAAAGGTACCAAAGGGGCAGGTAAAGGTGGTCTTCTCTTGGTCTTCTTTTGACACATGTATTTGAGAGAAACCAGAATAACCATCTAGAAAGCAGAAATGTGTGTGTGTTTGGATAATATTTCGAGAATTTGATCAATAAAAGGCAGAGGGTAATGATCTTTCCTAGTAGCTTTATTCAATTTCCTAAAATCAATTACCATTCTATATCCTATAACAATTCTCTACGGGATCAATTCATTTTTATCATTAGGAACTACGATAATACCTCCTTTCTTAGGGACACAATGAACAGGATTGACCCATCTACTATCAGCAATAGGGTAAATGATACCTGCCTCCAGAAGCTTCAATATTTCATTTCTTACCACTTCCTTCATTTTAGGATTCAACCATCATTGGTGATCAACGACTGGTTTAGCATCAGGTTCCATTTTAATTTTGTGATGACATAGAGTGGGAATAATGCCCTTAAGATCATCAAGAGTATATGCAATAGTAGCACAGTGCTTCCTGAGAGTTTTCAATAATCTCCGTTCTTCATGCTCTGAAAGGTTAGCACTAATAATAACAGGATATATCTTCTTTTCATCAAGATAAACATATTTTAGAGTATCTGGTAATTTTTTAAGCTCAAACACGGGATCATCCTTGGGTGGAGGAGGATCCCCAAGTATTTAACCAGGCAAGTCGTGTTTCAGAATAGGACGCTAATCCAACAAAATCCTATCTACTTCATTCCTTTCATTCATATGCATATCATTTTCATGGTCTAGAAAATATTGTTCTAAAGGATCAGTTGGGGGCACAACAATAGAAGCAAGACCAATAATTTCATCCTAGTTAGGCAATTCTTTACCATGGGGTTGTCTACGAAATTTAAGAGAAATTAAACTCATGAGACGTATCCCCAAAACTTACGGTAACTGTTTCCTTCTCACAATTTATCCTGGAATTAACGGTAGTCAAGAAGGGTCTACCAAATATAATGGGTCAAAAATCATCTTGTGGGGAACCAAGAACAAGAAAATTAGTAGGATATTTTATTTTCCCACACAAGACTTCAATATCTCTATTAATCCCAACTGGTGATATAGTGTCTCTATTAGCAAGCTTAATTGTAACATGAATTTCCTCTAGCTCAGCTGGTGCAATATCATTCATAATCTCTTCATATAGGGAAAAGGGAATTGCACTCACACTAGCACCCACATCACATAATCCATGATAACAATGATCTCCTATTTTTACAGAAACAACAGGCATGCCAACAATGGGTCTATGTTTATCTTTAGCATCAGTTTTAGCAATTCTAGTGGCTTCATCACAAAATTGAATAACATGCCCATCAATATTATCAACCAAGAGATCCTTAACCATAGCAATACTATGTTCAACTTTAATTTTCTCAGGGGGTGTAAGTGTTCTATCACAAATCTTACGAATCACAGTTGAAGCTTTAGCATGTTTCTTTATTCTAACAGGGAAAGGTGGCCTTTCGATGTAAGCAGCGGGAATAACAGGATCAACATTATAAGTAATAGTTTTCTCTTCAACTTTAATAGGTTCAACTACTTTCACTTCAATGGGAGGATGATATTTAAACCACTTATCCTTAGGGAGATCGACATGAGTAGAAAAAGATTCACAAAAGAAGCTACTATCTCAGAGTCAAGTCCATATTTAGTGCTAAATTCATGAAAAGCATCGGTGTCTATGAAGGATTTAACACAATCAAACTTAAGGTTCATACCTGACTCCTTACCTGCATCGAGTTCCCAATCTTCATAGTTGTGTTTAATTCTTTTCAATAAGTCCCATTTGAAGTCAATATCCTTTTTCATGTAGGAACCATCACAAGAAGTATCGAGCATGGATTGATCATTACGAGAAAGCCGAGCATAAAAATTATGAATAATAATTTCTCTTGAGAGCTCCTGATTGGGGCATGAATATAACATTGACTTAAGCCTCCCCCAAGCTTGAGTGATTATTTCTCCTTCATGAGGCCAAAAGTTGTAAATATAAATCCGATTACGATGAACTAGATGCATTCGGTAGAACTTCTGATGAAATTCCATTTTCAATCTATTGTAGCTCCATGATCCAATATCATCACATAGCCTATACCATGTCAATGCCTTCTCCTTCAAATATAAAGGAAAGACCTTCTTAACATGATCCTTGGGAAGACTTGTAAGCTTAAATAATCCACAAACTTTATCCACATAGATTAGATGTAAATCAGGATGTAGTGTTCCATCTCCCGCATAAGGATTAGCCAGTAGTTTCTCTATCATACCCGAAGGAATTTCATAATAAGTATTTTCAGTAGGTTCAGTAGGTTGAGGGACAACTCTTTGTGTTTCCGGTCAAGGTGACGATACCCCGAACAAGCCCCTCAAAGGATTACTTTCCGTAGTAACAAGTAATAGTAAATTTCAGCACACTATATAAATTTTTTCCTTACCAGATTCCACTTAACAAAGGCGCTTCACTCCCCAGCGATGGTGCTAGAAAAGAGTCTTGATGACCCACAAGTATAGGGGTTCTATCATAGTCCTTTTGATAAGTAAGAGTGTCGAACCCAATGAGGAGCAGAAGGAAATGACAAGCGGTTTCCAGTAAGGTATTCTCTGCAAGCACTGAAATTATCGGTAACAGGTAGTTTGGTGATAAGATAATTTGTAATGAGTAACAAGTAACAAGTGTAGCAAAGGTGCATCAAGGTAGCCCAATCCTTTTTGTACCAAAGGACAGGCCCGGACGAACTCGTATATAAAGCAAAGCGCTCTTGAGGACACATGGGAATTTGTGTCACGCTAGTTTTCATCATGCTCATTTTTCACGTTCGTTACTTTGATAATTTGATATATGGTGGACCGGTGCTTGGGTGCTGCCCTTACTTGGACAAACCTTCCACTTATGATTAACCCCTATCGGAAGCATCCGCAACTACAAAAGAATAATTAAGGTAAACCTAACCATAGCATGAAACATACAGATCCAAATCAGCCCCTTACGAAGCAACACATAAACTAGGGTTTAAGCTTCTATCACTCTAGCAACCCATCATCTACTTATTACTTCCCAATGCCTTCCCTTAGGCCCAAATAATGGTGAAGTGTTATGTAGTCAATGTTCACATAACACCACTAGAGGAGAGACACCATACATCTCATCAAAATATCGAACGAATACCAAATTCACATGATTACTTATAACAAGACTTATCCCATGTCCTCAGGAACAAATGTAACTACTCACAAAACATGTTCATGTTCATAATCAGAGGAGTATTAATTATCACAAAGGATCTGAACATATGATCTTCCACCAAGCAAACCAACTAGCATCAACTACAGGAGTAATCAACACTACTAGCAACCCACAGGTACCAATCTGAGGTTTGAGACAAAGATCGGATACAAGAGATGAACTAGGGTTTGGATAGGAGATGGTGCTGGTGAAGATGTCAATGGAGATTGACCCCCTCTCGATGAGAGGATCGTTGGTGATGACGATGGCTTCAATTTCCCCCTCCGGGAAGGAAGTTTCCCCAACAGAACAGCCCCGTGGGAGCTTTAGATTGGTTCTGCCCAAGTTCCGCCTCGAGACGGTGGCGCTTCGTCCCGAAAGCTCTCTCTTGATTTTTTCTAGGTCAAAACCCAACATATAGGAGAAGATGGGCGTCGAGGGCCAGCCAGTTGGGCCATAAGACTGCTAGGCGCAGCCAGGGGGTGGCCACGCATGGCAGGCTTGTCACCTCCTGGTGCCCCCTCTGGTATATATTTTGCCCAGTATTTTTTATATATTCCAAAATAATTCTCCGTAAATTTTCAGGACTTCTGGAGTTGTGTAGAATAGGTATCTCAGATTTGCTCCTTTCCCACTCCAGAATTTCAACTGCCGGCATTCTCCCTCTTCATGTAAACCTTGTAAAATAAGAGACAAAAGGCATAAGGATTGTACCATAACATGTAATAACAGTCCATAATGCAATAAATATCAATATAAAAGCATGATGCAAAATGGACGTATCACCCAACAGTAATTTGTTTACCCACTGTATGCTATTTCTGTGTGAGATTCCACTAGAGAACTCTATGGCCCCTGGGTCTATTCACTTATATATTCACAAACTCTATTACTACCTTGTTGTTATTTATTTTCTGTTATTTTATTTTGCAATTTACAATTATCTAGACAACTCACTTGTTTGCAAATAACAAGATCAAGGGAATTGACAACCCTCTTGTCGGCGTTGGTGCAAGTTGTTTGTTCTTTTGTGCGCATCCGCTGAAGATGGTTGAGGATTGATATTCCTAACGGTTCGTAAAACCTTGGTTTCATAACCGAGGGAAATACTTACCCACATTATGCTGCGATAACCCATTTCTCTTCATGGAAAACCCAACGCAGATCCCAAGTATCACCCCTCTAGACCTACTTTCGATCCTACAAGTGGTATCAGAGCTTTGGTCCTAATTGCATAGGTTTCACAACCTAGGATAGTATGGCGTCTACTGAGGGAAATTATCATCATAGAGGTCCATATTTCGATGGTACAAACTTTACTAGTTGGAAGCATACGATCAAAATGCATGTTCTTGGTCATAACCTCGCTGCATGGGTTGTTGTTCGTGTTGGCTTGCACAGTGAATTCTTTGGTGATGGAAAGGAACCAGATTGTGAAGTGACCGTGGAAGAATTGAAGATGTTGCAATACAATGCTCAAGCATGTGACATTTTATTCAACTGCCTATTCCCCGAAGAATTCAACAAGATTAGCCATCTTGAGAATGCAAAGGAAATTTGGGATACTTTGGTTGATATGCACGAAGGTACCGAATCCGTTAGGGAATCTAAGTTGGGTGTACTACAAAGTCAACTTGATAAGTCAAGATGAAGGATGGCAAAGGAGTCGCCGAAATGTATTGTAGGCTTGCTCTGATCACCAATGAGATTGCTGGCTTAGGAAGTGAAGAGATGACCGAAAAGTTCATCATCAAGAAGATACTTAGAGCCTTGGATGGGAAGTACAATATCGTGTGCACGTTGGTCCAAATGATGCCAAACTACAAAGATCTCAAGCCCACGGAAGTCATTGTTGCTCATGATATGTCACTCAAACACAAGGAAGAACTTCACAACAAGTCAAGCAGTGCTTACAAAGCTTTAAGTGACACTCCCGCTACATCAAGTGACAACCTTGTAACCAATGAAGAGATAAGTCTCATGGTCAAGAAATTTAACAAATTCTACAAGAGTTGTCGGGCCTCTGGGACCGGGGGTACCCAGGCCTGTCTACGTGCGGCCCAGGATACATGGATTGCCTTAAGCGCTGGGTGGCCCACCCACGAGCTTCAAGGTCAAGGTCCTCGCGAGGGACCATGCCTCATGAGGTGAGTGGAAAAATCATCAAAGACCTTGTGAGGCCTCTTTATGAGGCTATACTCGATGCCCTCAGGAGGTGGGACTGTCTGGGTTGGCTTGGTAGGGCCTTACAACCCTGCGCCCACACATGGGTGATGCGCGCCGTGCCAAGCGGTGCTAGGAAAAGAGCCAGCGGACGAGGACAAAGAGGATTTCCTCTTTGGTGATAGAGGAGCAGCGCCAGCTCGCAAGGTCCCATAGCACCCCCCAAAGGTTGCCCTTCTGGTGCAAGAGGACCAAGACCGAGGGCTCGGCAGGATGGAGGTCACCCCCGAGCCCATAGGTATGTCACGACAAGGAGCTTTGGCAAGAGAAGACCACCTTTTGTTAGTATAGGCTGTAGTCTTGTCCCCCTTCAAGCTAGCCGTTATGGCAACCCTTCCCGCCTTGTATTTTCGAGGGAAGAGGATCAAGGCCAATATAAGAGAAGGGACCGGACACCATAGGGGAGGGACTCAGGAGTTGGCAAGAAAACACCTTGTACTCATCCTCTTCCCAAGCAATCCAGACAAGAAGGAGTTGGGTCTTACACCGTGAGGTGACCCAAACCTGGGTAAATTGTGTGTTCCTTGTTTGTCTTCCTTAGTTCGATCTGCCGAAGAGTCGTCGTGAGGTTGTGAGGCAGAGTAGGGCAGGAGAGGGAACGCACCCTAGAGTACAAACCTTCTTGGGTACGTGGAGCCCCAATTCTAACATTTGGCATGCCAGGTAGGGGTGCACCATAGCTTTCCAACTCTGTCTCGGATTCGCGTGCGCTGACCCGATGGTCGACACCCGCCGCGCACGCGTCGAGCAGTCGCCGCGACTGCCTCGCCACGTCCTCCTCGGCCTGCGTTCATGTGGGGGACCTGAACACGCAGGACGCGTTGCTCATGGCGAGTGAGTTGCTCCGCCACCGCCCGACAAACACAGGCTACGACTCCTAGGCGGACCACATCACCGATCTCGTTACCGTCGCCAAAAGGGCTCTGGCTCCCTACCGCCCGCTCCGGCCCCCAGAACCAGGAGTAGGGAGTGCGGGCGGCGAACCACCCTGCCTAGTCTCGGCCCGACAGGCCCGAGCAGGGCCCGCCTCGTGCCCTCCTCCTTCTTCTCCGGGTCCCAGTGTCCGTCTTTGGTCCATCACCCAGCCCCAATGGTGATGCACCCGAGGGGGCGAAGGGATGTTCTGCATCCACCACAATGTGCGCGCCCACGACACGGGAGATTGCCGGACGTTCGAGCCTTCTCGTAGTGAGCGCGTCAGCCGACGCCCGCTGCGCCGTCATGAAGGCGGCCACAGCAGCAGTAGGGAGGGATTACCGCGGTGACAACCCCCACCAAGGCTGGCACGAGTGGCCTCGTGGTGACAACGAGCACATTCGGCCTCAAGAGGACGCCCGACATGGGCGGCCTCAAGGGGCACACCCCCAGGATAGTGCAGCCTCGCTGCCACGATCACGACAGCCCCAGAGGGGGGCAACAACTCGTGTGATGAAGGGCTTGGGGATGACCAGGAGCCTCACATGATGGCCTGCGTCCTTAGCACATCCCAAGCCCTCTTGTCGAACCACCAGCTCGAACAGCTCCCCCGCACGGTGAGCAGCGCCCTCCGGGGGCCGGAGGCCATGTAATGACCAAGATGCGATACTATCCCAATTAAGGCTCGAGGTCCTCGATGGGGATAGAAACACATTTCAGCGTTTCGCAAGTACATAAATCATTGCATGCATGTAAATAAGAGACGAATATAGGAGTTGGCTTACACTCGCCACATGCTAAATTACAATTCCACATAGCCATTCATACAATCTTCCATAAGACAGGGTCCGATTACAGACAAAATCAAACGATAAAGAAAGCAATGAAACTGTCTTGCTAGCCTAGGAACACAACCACGAAGCCCCCCTACTCATGTGGATACGTCACATACATACGGCGACGTTCTTCATCATACTCCCACTGGAGCCGGGGAGCATCAACGATATCGATCCCATTAGTACTTGTACCTGTAGTGTTGTAGTAATCTCTAAGCCACAGGGACTCAACAATCACATAACCTGGGTACCAAGACTATATAAGCCAATGGGTGAGGAATGGTTAAGTGGTGAGGCTGCAACAAGCACTAAGCATGTATTTGAGTGGCTAACTTATGAGAACAAGAATTAAATATGGTGGCCTATGTATGATGATCGTGAACTAGAATGATCACTAAGTGACACTGAACACCTATGTACGTATATCATAACCCCACTATGTTCTCTCTTAGTTCATGTTCACAATCAGAGACAATCACGGTTACACACACAGTTGGTGTGTTTTATTGAGTTTACTTCAAGTTTTCTATAACCGTGTGTTAAACAAATTTCCAAGTTACCACATAACCGCGAGAATGGCTTCTCAAAAAGATCAAACACTATCGGGGTGCTCCAACTCATCCATCACAAACTAACCACACGCCGCGTGGAATAACCTCGACCGCGGAAAATCCGTGATCTCCTTGGAAATTCCGTTGGAAAACCTCAACCTTGAGATAGCCCAAAGTATCCTCGAAATCCCTTGCACAAGACATTCGAGAAAGATAAAACAAGTCTAGAAAGACCACTCGACAGGCCAGCTCCCAATAGGAGGCGCACGTATCTCTTTCTCAGGGCACTACCAGATGAGCACAAAGTATGGTGGCCTGATAGAAATCTCTTGAGTTGCCCCGGGTTGGGCCAACACTCATGAGGAGCACTGGTCCGGGTTGTTGATTAATTATCCATGGGGTACCTAAGCCCTATGCAATTTTTTAAATTATGTTATTAGCAAATAGTACCAATGTCGGGTCTTTCCAGACAAGCTTTATCCTAAACGAATAGTCAAGGGGTCCCCATAACAACCCCGAGCATGTTAGGATAATATTGAACATAACACCGGTAACAAGTAACTAGGGCAGCAAAAGTGGAACAAAACACCGGGCAAAAGGCCAAGCCTTCCACCTTTTACCAAGTATATAGGTGCATTAAATCAAATAGCAATAAATATTGTGATATCTCTAGATATCCATGTTATCACATGGAAACAACCTGCACCTGCAACTAAGAATGCTATAAGAGGAGCTGAGCAATGGTAACTTAGCCCAAAAAGGTTTTGCTAGGTAGTGGAGGGATTAGAGGTTTTCATGGCAATTTAGGAGGCTTGACATTTAAGTGGTAGGTAACGCAACATAATGGTAGAAGAGAGACATCTAGCATAGCAAAAATAGTGTTGGGATCCGGGTACCATCATATTGCCTGTTGGGTCTTCAGGGGGATAAAGAGCTGGGTCCTCGTAGACGTTCTCTCCGAGATCCTCGTACTCATGCTCGACACTCAGGTGTACACAAAGAGAAATAGGAAATAAACATACAAATAAAGTACAATGCGGAACCAAAGATGATGCATGATCACAATGATGCAAATAACATGGCAACCCTATGCTAGTCATGTTTCTCATGCAAATATTAAGTCCTTTAGTATTCTGGATAGAACCTCATGATTAGTTATTTTAACATGCATGAACATGTCAAATATTAATTCTCCTCGTAAAAGTGATGCAAATGCATATGCAGAACATTACAAACAGAGTAACGGAACTCATGATACAGTTAGGACATGGTACAAATGGTAACAGAGACAAAAAGAAAGATGAGGAAGGCCATGGGATATTACTTGGTATTCCAAGGATCCCACTAGATTATAAATGAAAATCTAGCAAGATTAGACCTGAAGATCATGCAAAACCATTGGGTATAGCTCCCACAAGTCACAAAACAATCAAACACACAACATGTCCACAAACAGCAACATGCCATATTGTAACACACACACCAAGAGCTACATCAAGTTTCAAAGCACAACCAAGGCATGGACATGAAGTATACCGAATGCTTAACAATTCATACAACTACAACAACATTAAAGGAAGCATGGATCAATGGAAATTGAGATCACAAGATGGCATGTTGAAACAATTTTTAGGGACTTAGTGGAAATTCCAGTTTTACAGAATCCGAGTTAATATGATGGCATCTTGACAGCAATAATTACATATGGTAGAGGAACTTTCATGGCATGAAAATTAATAGGGTAATAGAGGACAACAGGTGCTTGAATTAACTACATTATGACAATATCAAAATATGCACATATCAATGGCTATCATCTCCACAACATGGCATATTGAGAATAGCATTTTTCCAGACTTAGAGAAATTGGCAGTTTGCTAGAGGCGGTAACCTGATGTTGCGAGAGTAGGCCGTTTTGTGCTGACTGTGTCTCCCGTGACCTACTTATTTTTGTTTTTCTTGATGGTTTTTTTGTTTTTTCCGCTATGCCTTTGGCCTAGTACCTGTACAGTTGGTTGTCAGCCGCTCCTTCTTAATGAAATATGCAACTCTCCTGCATTCTTTCAAAAAAAAGACTTAGAGAAATTCAACAAGTGGCAAGCAAGGCAATGTTAACAGAATGACATGCTTGACAGAAATTTTAAATAAGATGCAGTAGTTTAACCTACAAACACTTGGCACAAACTAACAAAGGACAACATTCTCATTAATACATAACATTTTGCCAACCTCAAAGGAGGGATGGATTCATGGGAATCATCAAGACAACATGGCAACAAAATAACAAATTTTAACACTTAGAAATATTTGAGTATTTGAAAGCAACATTTTGGTGGCATGTTGGCAGCAAGAATTCCACCCCTAACATGATTTATCATGGCATGCAAAAATACCAGGGGCTAGCACACACATCAATGAACAATTTCCATGTTGACAAGTTTAGCATATAGTGCAAGAATTAAATCATGTGAAAATAATTAAATGACATATTATCACAAAACAACGTTTCACAAACTTTCCCAAATGATAAAACTAATGCCACTACTAGATTCACTGGATTTTTCTACCCCAAATTCATCTATCATAAGCATATGTTTGTATAGACAAAACTCTCACAAATGCCATTCGAAAATCACAAGCTTCACTTATGTCCTAGTATATGCCAAATGTGGAATATCCCCAAATGGCATTGAAAGAAATAGCAGCATCCAAATCTAGAATTACCCTAAAAGGAAATATTCTGAAAACAAACAAATAAAACAACACAAAACAAAAGAAAAGAAAGGGCCCACCTGGCATTGACACTAGGGCCCTAGGGGGTGACATGTGGGCCTAGGGCCCATTGTTAGCGTCTGGATTAAATGGAAAGGAGGGGGGCACTGAGGGGATTCGATCCCTGGTCGTTGGCTTGGCTGGGTTCTGTCGAACCAGCTGGGGTGGCGCGGGTCATGTGTCCAAGGGAGGGGCTCGCCCCTTTTGACCCTACCCCGAAGACTGGCAAGGCCCATGCGGCAGTCACACAAACTCAACACATGCATCACTCAACAGCGATGAGGCAGAGGACGTCGAGGACGTGCGGGAGGAGCTTCGATGACCTAGCAACACGAGGGAGGGCACTACTATACTCGTAAGATGATTTAACGCACACACATACTATGCACGCTACCGGAGACGCATGGGAACGTTGCCGGCGGGAAGGAACAGTAGCAGCGATGGCGAGCTCCTGTTGCTAGCTACAACAAGGCGAACACTCACTTGGCTACGGGAATGGTCTTGTCGTTTTCTCACGACAGATGCCATGGGTAGGCTTATCCAAGTTGGTTGGCGCTGGAGGATGCTGACGGGCTCTGGGTGCGAGATTAGGTACAAGCGGTGGTGACACACGATGTGCCCAGGTTCAAGGCCCTCCGTGGGAGGTAACACCCCTAGTCCTGCTTGGTCTAGTTGATGGATGGGTATGTTTACAAGGTTGCTCCTAGAGCTGTGTCTAGAGGAGGAAGAGGGAGGAACCGGCTCGCCTTCCTCCGCTATGAAGGTATGAGTGCGAGGGAAGTGTCTCGTATGTGTGTGCGTGAGACTCATCGTCCCCATTGCATGGGCGGCTCGGGGTTTTTTATAGGCCAACCCCCGGCTTTACAATACTCCTAAGGTACATAAATGAGGGGCCCGGCTGGCAGCCTCTCCGGCTGACCAGGGGGCCCCGCCTCTCGAGCCGTCTCATTGCCCATAGGGTACACCGGCTGCGCGGTCCCATCGCCCGCTGGGGCCCGTTAGCTGGCTCCGTGATTGGCCCCCGCCCACCTGCTACGGCACGGGCCGCTCAGGTGGCGTCATCTAGTGCAGCTGGCCAAAGTCTTTGGTACGGCCGGCTGCACTATAGCCATGCCGGGGTAGTTAATCGAGTGGGTGGGGGTGTGCCGGCACTGTTTCCCCGCCTGGTCGCGGTCGCCAAGGTCAGCGGCCCAGACGGCCGAACTTTAGCCATGCACACCCGTGCATCAGCGGCCACTTGGCCACAATGGCGCCCGTCGTGGCGGTCACGTCATGTCGCCGTACCCACGAGCAGAGGTACGGGACGTTGCTTGTCCGCCTCGGGGTCAAAGGAGGAGGTGGCCTGAAGGCAGCCGGTCATGCCCAGCCGGCCGAGGGCCGAGCCAACACCTTGACCCGCCGTCCCCGAGACAGCCGATGATCGCTCTTGCCGGCTGTGCTCCAGCCGGCTGGGGCCAGCCAGTCGCGTACTTTTTCTTCGAAATGGGGAGGAGAACCCTGTTCCTTTGGCCTACCCAGGGGTAATAACCCCATTAGTAGTCCCCGGAGATTACGGGGGCCCGCGTCCAGCAGATGGAGGGGAGCCGGCGGCTTCCCCCTAGCAGTGCCCGCCTCTGGCGTGAAGTCGAAAGGTCACCCGGGTCGGCAGTCAAACCCGATGCTTCGGGTTCCGGCGCGACGCCCCGGGACCTGGGCCGGCCTGCCGCGTGCCATGCGGCGGGTAATGATGTCACGGGCCCCGTGCATGCTGGCAGACGGGACGTCGCCCTGGGCCTAGTCCGCTAGGCCTCGGGTGCAGCCTAGTAGGCCTCGAGGCGCAGAGAAGGATCTTCTGCGCCCCGAAGCGGCGGTTACGGCCCAGGCCGCGCACGCGTGCGTGGGGATTCCAAGGGAGTGGGTGCAGTTAATCCCCACGCCCCCTGGTCGTGGCCTCCCCATTTAAAAGGGGAGGAAGGGTAGAGGGCGGAAGCACCCGCACCCCGCTTGCCCCCTTGTTTCCTCTTTTCTCGTCTTCTCCACTCCCTCGCATGCCGCTTCTCTTCTCGCACACGACTACGCTCACACGCCATCCCGCTGTTGCAATGGCCGAAGGGCACGAAGGAAGCTGGGCCAGATCCGTGGTTACGGAGGCCGCCATCGCGGAACTCCACCGCGTGCGCATGCTGCCGCCGGCGGAGCGCGTGGTTGCCCGTGCATCGGGCGACGAGGTGGTGCCCGCGCCGCAGCCTAAAGAGTTCATCGTATTCGCATGGCATTTCTCCCGTGGCTTCGGGCTCTCGATGAGTCATTTTTCCGTCTGATGATGGATACGTTCGACCTCCAGCCGCACCATCTTGGCCCCAACGCCATCCTCTACCTCGCCGGCTTCGTGACGCAGTGCGAGGGGTACTTGGGGATTCTTCCCTTCCTCGACTTCTTCAACTCCCTCTTCTACCTCAAGGCGTTGAAGAGCAACGCCTGCGGGGGCACAGTGGTGTGCTGCCGCTGCACGCGCTACCCGCACTTCTCCCTCATCGACTCCATCAAGGGTGGCATCAGACGTTCTTCTACGTGAAGAACGTCGACCCGCAACAAGAGTACATCCGGCTGTCGGCCTTCATCAACGCGCACTCCTCCGCACTCAACTGGTCGGGAGCCGCCCCGCGCGGAGTGACTCTTGCGGAGCTTGGCCGACTCGTGTAGCTGAGGACCGGGGAGGGGCTGGTTGCCTCTGATCTGGTGGCAGCCTTCATCTCGCGCGGGGTGCTGCCTCTCAAGATGAGCCGTACCAGATCTGCGATATGTCCGGCCACCGGGACCCCTACCGGCTGACGACCGTCAACCTGACGCCGGCTCAGGTGGCGAAGCGGGTGAACGCCATCACGACGTTCAAGCTGGCCTCGACGTCATGGACCTTCGGCAAGGAGCCGTACGACCGCCTCAACCGACCTCCCCTGGTACGTTTTGTCTAGGCGGCCCTTTTCGTTTGAATCTTCCCAGCCGGCAGCCAGCATCCGACCTTACTTCTCCGTGCTGACCGCAGTTGTTCGTGCGACAGAACATGCGGATGGCCCACACCCTCAAATCTTCGAGGCAGAGCACGACCACTCCGACTCCAAAGACTACGAAGGGAGGCCCGCCTGAAGAGGGGGTTGACTCCTCGGGAGGGATCGAGGAGCCGGCCGACCCGGGAGCCGGTGGGCCCAGTAGAGCCAGAGGGTCCGGCGTAGCCGGAGGGCCCAGCGGAGCCGATGAGTACCCTACCGGTCCCACGATCAGGGACTGGACCGATGACGATGATGACGACGATGATGATGTGAAGATCCTGAACATGCCTCCCCCTTAGTTCAGCAGGGCCGGCACGGGCAGAGCGAGGAGCGGCCGGCCCAGGCCTCGATGGCCGGAGCCGGCAGCCGGTCGAAGAGGCCGACTCCGGAGGAGCCGATGGCCCCGCCACTTTCCCATAAGCGGGTGAAAGTGGCCGCGTGAAAGCCGCCAGCGCGCGCCAAGCGGGTTCTGCTCGTCGTCATTAGGTAAGTGCCTTCCTTTTCTGCGTGTGGTCCTTTCTAGGTCGCGGGCCGGTGGGTTTTTGACCCTTATGCGTCTCAGCGACCCCATCGAGCTCCATGAAGTGGAGTCGATGGTTGTTGACGGACGCCGCCAGCTGGCTGGCCCACGAGCATGCAGCCACGCAGCGGGAGGAGAAGAGGAGGCTCGCGGAGCTGCGAACCTCGATGTCCGGAGTGCGAGGCAGGGTCTCACATTCTGGTACTTCAAGTGGCGGGAGGCGGAGGAGGTCCGCGGACCGCGCGCTGGCGTCTGACTCGGCGGCAGAATTGACACGTCTGTCGAGGCCCCCGTCGAGCGAGCCGCGAGGGGTGACTACGGAGCCGGCTGTGCCCCCGCCTAAAGAAGAGACGACCTGATCGGGGGCGACGGCTATGGAGCCGGTCCTCGAGGTGACCCGACTGATGGTGTCGGACGTGACGCCACCCGCGGCCGAGTCGGCTCGGGTCGACGTGCTGGAGGCGGCGGTGGCCATGGAGATGGAGACATCGTCCATCACGGTCCCCACGTCGGGCTGACAGGAGGAGGAGGTAGCACAAGCGGTGAGCGAGGGGCAACTAGGGACTGATTCCCATGCCCTCGGTTTCATCAACCCTCCCTCAGCGACCAACACCGTGGCGAGCGTCGGGACGGGTGGCAACAGCGGCCGGGCCCGGAGGTCCATGCAGGACATGATCCGGGACTGGGAGGCGCTGGCGCATCCCTACCCTTTCGGCTCCCCCGACAGGTGGCCCGGTCCCCGCGTTCGGGGAGTTGGAAAGCGTCCTCGAAAGGTGCCGCTAGGAGCTAGCCCGGTTCGCGGAGGCGGCCGACACGACCCTACGGTGCGTGGAGGTAAGCGTTGTTGTCCTTGTTGAAATTTTCAGTGCGGGCACGCAAGCGCACCCACTGGGTGTAGCCCCCGAGATGCGGGCCGGTTGACGGGCTGACGGGTAGCCAGGCCAGATCTCCTTGTGCGTCTTTTGATTTTGGCTTCATGCGGCAGGAGGGGAACTCCCAATGGTAGAAGCTGTTTGAGGAGGCGCTCTCCATCCACGACCGTGGCAAGCATGGCTTCTACCGGCTGGAGGAGGAGCAGGCGCGGGTGCAAGGTACGGTTGGTCTTGCGGGGAGGGGGGCGTAGCCCCTGGGAGCCACCAGCCGGCTGCCTGGCAGCTGAGAAGGGTCTTGAATGCTCGGCTTACACCGACTTTTACTTCGCAGGGGAGCTGACCACCCTCCGGGCAGAGAAGGTTGCGGTGGTCTCCGAGCGGGACCAGCTGGCGTAGAGCGTCTAGGCGGTCACCCAAGAGAAGGACCAGTTGGCCACCCTGCTAGTGGATGGGCAGGCGGCCCAGGACCGCCTGAAGGCCGACGTGGCACGGGAGGTGACGGCCAAGGAGAAGGCCGTCTAGGAGGCGGCTGACGCCGCCCAGTGGACCGCCGCCCTCCAAGGCGAGGTGACTGAGCGGGACTCATCTCTCCACTTTGCCATCGAGATGGATGACTCCATCGAGCGTAAGTGTCCAATTTTCTTTTTCAGCCCGTTGCCTTTCTTCTTGTCTTTTCTTGTTCTTGATTTGCCTTCCTTCTCATTCTTCCATTTCTTCTTTAGGGCGCTTCCTGGAAACCTAGCGCCACACTAAGCGTGCCGTCGAAGAGCACCTTCGGGCGCGCGGGTGATCCATCGAGGAGGATGCTGCGTGGAGTATGGCGGAGCTTGGGCTCGCCATAGAAAACCGGCGGATCCACCTCGAGCGGAGCGTGGAGTGCCTCAAGACGGCCGGCAAGGAGGTTATCGCCGCCTTGTGGCTGGGCTGTGGAGGGGTTCCGGAGAACCGCATGGCCTTGTGCCTGGAGCACGCCGTGGCCCGGCTCGAGGTTTGGAAGGCGTCGGCGGCTCGAGCCGGCGCGTAGATGGCGCTCCGGTTCGTTACGTCGTGGTACCGCGGCGTGGACTTGGACCGGCTGGCCACTATGCCGGACGAGCCGGTCGAGGAGCGGGTGGCCCGTGAGCCGGTCCTTGTCCGCCGGGCCAACGAGCTCTCGTCGTACGTTGACCCGGATGAGCTCCTGCCGGTCCTTGGCAAGGACGGCGAACCAGCAGCCGAAGACTCCTTCGGCATCCCCTAAGGTCCAGAGGTCGGGGAGGCTGCCGACGAGAGTACCGACTCCAGCGCCGAGACGATTGGGACCGCGGAGGCTGCCTCGAAGGCCAAGGAAGCCGACCCAAAGGCCGCAACCACCTCGGGTACGAGACTCGAGCCGCCCAGCGATGCACCGGCTAGAGACGCGCTGGCTGGTGACGCGCCAGTGGCCTGAGCCCCTGGCGTCTTATCTTTTCCTTTGTTAACTTTCCTGCATGTTAGACTTAAGTCCACCCACTGGGGGTGTAATGTAATTAACCATGATGGCCGTGGGCCTCTTTTATCTTAAATTTGTGTTCTGAATGTTTGATGTGTTTGCCTATCATGCGTTCCTACTTGTCCTTACCCCTTTTTGCCCCTTTGGTTCCGTCTGCTTGGTCCCTTTTCCCTTTTGGTTTCGGCCCCGCCAGCCCAACAGCCGGGAGCCGGTCTGTAGCTAGGTCGGGGCGTCTGCCTCGAGGGAGCTGGTTCTGAACTTAGGAACCGCAAGAGCTTTTTTGGGTAAGTGGAGTGGCAGAGGCGAGGCGGTGGTCCGGCTGGACCGAGCCGACAACCCCTTTGCGATCGAATTTTCGTGTGCGCTAAGTTTTGCCGCCCCGAGGCCCCGTCAGCCGGACAGCCGGGAGCCGGTTTGTAGCCGGGAGGGGTGGGAGGGCTTTCTCAGCCCACACTACTTGGTCGATTTTGGGAGGGGTGACCTAGGACTTGCCGGAGAGCCCCCAGGCCCGGGAGTCGGGTCGGGGAGCCGGTGAGTTAGGAGACCTCTAAGGGAAACAAAGAGGGCATGCCCCAAGAGCCGGCCTGGGTCACCCATTGCATTCATAGGCCCAAAAGGGGAGGGATACATACATACATTGGTCTTTTCAATAGTATAACGGGCGGAGGAGCGCCGCGTTCCACGGGCGCTCCGTCTCCTTGCTAGAGGCGTCTCTCTTGTGCTTCTACGACTTCTGGGCGTCTATCAGGTAATATGCATTGTTGTGCAGCGCCTTGCTGACGATGAACAGGCCTTCCCATGGGGAGGACAACTTGTGCCATCCGGCCGTCCACCGGATCTGCCTGAGGACCAGGTCTCCTTCGCGGAAGGAGAGCGGCCGGATCCGCTTGCTGTGGTAGTGTCGGAGCTTCTGCTGATAGATTGCCATCCGGATCAAGGCCAGTTCGCGGGCTTCTTCGAGTAGGTTGATGCCGTCTTCTCTTGCCTCCTTTGCGTCCTTCTCCGTGTATAGGGCAACCCGAGGTGAGTCAAACTCGATATCGGTGGGGATGATCGCCTCGAACCCATACACGAGGAAGAAGGGCGTGTAACCAGTTGATCGGTTGGAGGTGGTCCTGAGGCTCCAAAGGACTCCCGGCAGCTCGTCAACCTAGCAGCCGGCTGACCTCACCAGCGGCGTTACAAGCCGGGGCTTGATTCCAGACAAGATTAGGCCGTTTGCCCTCTCGACCTGGCCGTTTGACTGTGAATGAGCGACGGAGGCCAGGTCGAGCCTGATGCCCTACTTAGAGCAGAAACGTGCAAGCACGCCCTTGGAGAAGTTCGTGCCGTTGTCGGTGATGGTGCTGTGGGGGACGCTGTACCGAACCGTGATGTCATCGATGAACCGGACGGCCGTGGGACCGTCTAGCTTCTTGATTGGCCGGGCCTCGATCCACTTGGTGAATTTGTCGACGACCACCAGTAGATGTGTCATACCGCCTCGTGCGATTTTGAAGGGACCCACCATGTCCAGCCCCCAGACGGCAAAGGGCCATGAGAGGGGGATGGTCTGGAGGGCCGACACGGGCAGGTGGCTCTGCGTGCTAAAGCGCTAGCAGCCCTCACACTCGTCGACCAATATCTTGGCCGCCTCCAAGGAGGCCGGCCAGTAGAAACCGTGGCGAAAAGCCTTGGCCACCAGGGTCCTGGAGGCGGCGTGGTGCCCGCACTTGCCCTGGTGGGATGTCGAGGAGGATCTCTTGACCCTTTTCCGGCTCGACACACCGCTAGAAGACGTCGGTGGTGCTGCGATGGACTAGCTCACGATTGATGATGCTGTAGGCCGAAGCCCGGCGCTGAATTTGCCTTGCCATGGCCTCGTCCGGGGGGATCTCGCCGCGCAGAGGGAACGTCAGGATAGGCTGGGCCCATGAGGGAGCCGAGATGGGGACCGGCTCGGGAGCCCCCGGGCCTGGGTGACAAGTCCTCGGGACCGGCTCACCAGCCCCCAGGACCGGCTCGCTAGCCCCCGGGCCGGGGATGGCCGGTGGGGCATCGACCGTCATCATGACAGCCGCGGCGTTGGAGCCGGCTGCCTCAGATGCAGCCGGCTCATCTGGTGCCAGCAAGACAGCCAAGGTCGAAGGAGCCGGTGGCGAAGATCTCGAGGGCGCAGCCGGAGCCGCCGATGGGCGGGCAGCGTCTGCCAACTTGAAGATGGATTCAGATTCTGGGGAAGGCTTGGTCGATGGTTTGAGAAGCCGCTCGAGGGAGACGCTAGCTGGGATGGCCTGCCGGGTGGAGCCGATCTTTCCCAGCATCTCGGCCGCCTCGTTGTCCGCCCGTGGGATGTGGTGGAACTCACAGCCCTCGAAAGCGTCGGTGAGTTGTTGTACGAGGAAGCGGTAGCTGGCCATGTTGGCATCCCTGGTGTCCCATTCGCTAGAGACCTGTTGCACCACGAGGTCGGAGTCGCCAAAGCGTAGGATGCACCTAATGCCGATCTCCTTGGCGAGCCGGAGGCCATGGACGATGGCCTCGTACTCGGCCATGTTGCTGGAGGCGGCGAAGTGGATCTGGAGGGTGTACTTGAGTTGGTCACCTTTTGGGGAGGAGAGGACTATGCCGGCACCCAGGCCAGTCCTCATTTTTGAGCCGTCGAAATGCATGCGCCAATGCGTGGAGTCTGGGGGAGGCGACACGAACTCGGTCCCCGCCCAGTCGATGAGGAAGTCAGCCAACACATGCGACTTGATGGCAGTACGAGGTTATATCGGATCTCATGGTCGGCGAGGGCGATGACCCATTTGGCGATCCGGCCAGTGGAGTCCTGGCCGCTCATGATCTCGCTAAGCGGGGCCATGCTCACCACGGTGATGGTGTGCTCCTGGAAAGTACTGCGTGACCTTCTTGGCAGCGAAGTATATGCCATATCACATCTTCTAGTAGTGGGGGTAGTTCTGCTTGGAGGCTGAGGGGACCTTGTTGAGGTAGTAGACGGGGCGCTGGACCGACAGGGATTTGCCCTCCTCCGTCCGCTCAACCACCAAGACTACGCTGATGACGCGAGTGGTTGCCGCGATGTAGGCGAGCAAGGGCTCCTTCTCAGCCGGCGCGGCCAGGACGGGCACGCGGGTGAGATCCTTGAGGCCGCGGAAGGCCTCGTCCGCCTCGTCGGGCAATCGAACATTCCCGGCTTCTTGATGCGACCCGACTCGACCAGAGCCGTCTTGCGAAGGAGCCCATAGAGGGGCAAGGCTTTCTCCCCTAGCCAGATGATGAACCTGCTGAGCGAGGCGAGGCAGCTGGTGAACTTCTGGACGTCGAGGAGCCGGGTCGGCTTGGGCATGCACTCGATCGCGCTGATCTTCTTTGGGTTAGCTTCGATGCCGCGGGCAGACACGAAGAAACCCAGAAGCTGGCCGTCTGGGACGCTGAAGACACACTTCTCTGGGTTGAGCTTGATCTTGTACTCGCACAGGTTCGTGAAGGTCTCCCGGAGATCGTCGAGGAGGGTGAAGTGCTTCTTGGTTTTGACGATGATGTTGTCAACATACACGTGGACGTTCCTGCCTATCTGAGGCAAGGGGCACTTCTGCATGCACTGCTAGAAGGTGGCGCCTGCGTTCTTCAGGCCAAAGGACATGGTGATATAGCAGTAGGCCCGGAAGGGCGTGATGAAGGAGGTCTTGAGCCGGTCCTCCAGATCCAGCTTGATCTGATGGTAGCCGGAGTAGGCGTCCAGGAAGGAGAACAAATCGCAGCCGGCCGTGGAGTCGATGACTTGATCGATCCGCGGTAGGGCGAATGTCTCCTTGGGGCATGCCTTGTTCAGGCTAGTGTAGTCGATGCACATGCGCCAGGTCTTGTTCTTCTTCAGCACCAGGACTGGTTGGCCAGCCAGTCCGGGTGGAAAACTTCCATGATGAAGCCGGCTGTGAGCAGCTGGGCGATCTCTTCTCCTATAGTATGCCGCTTCTCCCCAGAGAAACAGCGTAGGGGTTGCTTGACCGGCTTGATGTCCGGCCGGACGTGTAGTTTGTGCTCGACGAACTTCCTCGGAACACCCGACATGTCCTTGGGGGACCATGCAAAGATGTCCCGATTCTCATAGAGGAAGTCGACGAGCTCGCCTTCCTATTTGCTATCAAGACAGGAGCCGATGGTGACGCACTGAGCGGGGTTGGCCGGGTCAAGCGGGATTTGCTTGGTGTCCTTGGACGGCTAGAAGGAGGCCTCGCCGACGGACTACGAGGGAGGAGCCGACATTGCCTGTTGGCTGGCAGCGAGAGCCACGAGTCGGTCGAGCTGCCACTTTTCCTCGGCTATCTCCAGGGCCTCGGCCAACTGGCTGTCATCCCGAGCGCAATCTAGCGACATCTTGTAGTCTCCTGCGATGGTGATGATTCCCTTGGGGCCTGGCATCTTGAGCTTGAGATAGGGGTAATGGGGGACCGCCATGAACTTGACAAGAGACGGCCGGCCCAACAGGGTGTGGTAGGGACTCGCGAGGTCCACTACCTCGAATAGCACTGGCTCGCGGTGGAAGTGGCCGGGGCCAGTGAAGATGACATTGAGCCTGATCTTGCCGATAGGGGAGCTGGACTTTCCAGGCATGATGCCATGGAAAACCGTCCGGCTCGCCTACAGGTCTTCTCTTTTTAGCCCCAGCTTGTGCATCGTGTCGAGGTAGAGGATGTTGATGCTGCTGCCACGATCAATCAGCACCCACGACAAGCGGCAGGTGTGCTTCTCAATGACGATGGTGGGGTCGAGGACCAGGGCGTAGCTGCAGGGACTCGGCATCACAGCGGGGTGATCTTCCCGGCTCCAGGTGACCGGCTTCTTCGACCAGTGCGTGAACTGGGGAGTCGCCGACATGGTGGAGCCGGCGTTGAGCATGTTCGCTCGTCTCTTCACTCGTGAAGATGATGTAGCAACTGTCCTAGTTGGGGAACTGGTCACGCAGACGACCGTCGTTTTGGGTCGGAGCCGGAGCCGGGGCAGCAGCCGGGGCCAGGGCAGGTGTCACGCTCAAGATGCGACCCTATCCTTATTTTGGCTCGACGGCCTCGACATGGATAGGATCGCATCTCGTCATGTTGCAAGAATATATGAGTACATGTACAAAACAGATGAGTATATGGAATTGGCTTACACTCGCCACAAGCTACATCAGACTCACATAAATACAACAACATATTCAAACATCATACAGAAGAGCAGGGTCTGACTATGGACGAAAACAAACGACAAATGACATCCATCCTTGCTATCCCAGGATGTCGCCTGGAACCCATCCTAGATTGATGAAGAAGAAGCAGAACTCCAACACAAAACAAACATCGCGCTCATGTTCAATCATCACAATACCTGTACCTGCAACTGTTGTTGTAGTAATCTGTGAGCCATAGGGACTTAGCAATCTCATTTCCAAGGGTATCAAGACTATTAAAGCTTAATGGGTGAGGTATGGTTAAGTGGTGAGGCTACAACAAGCGACTAAGCATTTATTTGAGTGACTAACTTACGAGTACAGAAAGTAAAGTATGGTGGTCTACGCATAACAGACATGAACTAGTAATGATCACTAACTGATCTTGAACTCCTACTTACGTCAAACATAACCCCACCGTGTTCTCTCTCGGATAAGGACTCACAAGAAGAGACAATCACTGTTACGCACACAGTTGGTGTATTTTATTTGAGTTAACTTCAAGTTTGCTATGACCGGGTGTTAAACAAAGTATCCAAGTTTGCCACATAACCGCGGGCATGGCTTTCCGAAAGATTTAACCCTACAAGGGTGCTACAACTCGTCCATCACAAATTAACCACACGCCGTGAGAATAACCTTGACCACGGATCTCTTCATCATCCTAGACAATTCCAATGGAAATCCGACACCTAGAGATAGCCCGAAGAAGATCAGAGTTCCTCACGCAAGACATTCAAGAAAGGTAAAACAAATCCAGCAAGGCCGCCCGATGTCTCGACGAACCCAATAAGAGTCGCGTATCTCATTCTCAGGACACGACCGGATGAACTCTACGTACGGCGACCTGATACAAATCCCCTGAGTTGCCCCGAGGTGGCCCTACAAGTTGCTTTGTTTTGGACCAACACTCATGAGGAGCACTGGCCTGGGTTCTTGATTAAACATCCGCGGGTGCTAGCTTGTCCCTATGCAATTTTATTATTATTAGGCAAATGTAGTACCAATGTTGGGCCTTGCCAGACAAGCTTTATTCTAAAACGAAAATCAAGGGGGTCCCCATAACAACCCCGAGCATGTTAGGAGCGCTCAATTATGGAACATAACACCGGTTCACAAGTAACTAGGGGCGGTAAAAGTGGAACAAAACACCGAGCAAAAGGCCAAGACTTCCACCTTTTAACAAGTATATATGTGCATTAAATTAAATACCAATAATATTGTGATATAACAAAAGAATGTCCATATTGACACATAGAAGCAATTGCACCTGCAGCTAGAAATGCTATAAGAAGGGCTGAGCAAGCGGTAACATAGCCAAACAAAGGTTCGCTAGGATGTGGAGGGGTTAGAGGCTTATCATGGTAATGTTGGGAGGCTTGTCAAACAAGTGGTAGGTAGCGTGACATAACGATAAAAGCAGGACAACTAGCATAGCAATGATAGTAGTGGTATCCAGGGAAATGTGTCATCTTGCCTGAGATCCCGCTTGGAAGAAGAACGGGTCCATGAAGAAGACGATCCAAGGTAGTCGAGCGAATCCTCACACTCCAAACGCTTTCGAATTCTATCAAGAAGAATCAAACCGGAAACAACAATCAACACATGGTACACCACAACATATGCATGACATGATGCACAATCAATATGATGCATGTCCGGTTTAATATGCAAGGCAAGGCATAGCAAGAACAACAACCAACTACTACATGTTAAGGTGAAGTTCAATATGCAGCAACGAGTTGCATATTGACGAAACTCCACGTTCAAATTATTTAATTCTCTCTTGTTTAGGTACTCATCAATATTAAATGTTGATAAACATGGCAAGAGGTGAAGCAATAACAAATTACATCATCTAGGCATTTTCAATGAGGACGGAAGCATCATATAGCATTTCCGAAACAACCCCATATGCACATTATGATTTTGGTCCAGATCTGTACTAAACATGTTTTAGAGTTGTTAAACAGAAAAATAAATATCACCATGTGATTCTACACATTTTCCTAGTCAAGTTACATATGTGGAACATTTTCAACGAAGCTACGGTTAATTAGTTATTAAATAAATCATTTTGACATGGCATTAATGCAAAAACAATGGAACAACAAGTTAATCATTTTTATCACATGCGAGAGATGGAAATTGTGAATCTACGCAAAATTCTAGTCAAGTTTCATATATAAAGTTTTTCCATACGATGCCTGGTTGGTGAGTTATTAAATGCATGAAGTGTAGGGTCTATTCTGCAATTCTGCAATTCACTGGTTTATAAGCAAATTTGCGGGATGAAAAATACATGCCTTGAGCCGAATCTGTCTGGCCCAGCTGTTTAACAAGGGCGCCACCTACTATTCTACGCACATGGCATAGTATAGGGACACATGGGGCTGGCTATTTGGCTCACCCAAGGGGCACCATGGGTTGGCGGTGAGGGGCGATGTTGGGCTGGGCCTTGGCGAGGCCGGCCCACCTGGTGGCCAACGTAGCGAGGCGCGGTCGTCCGGTTAGGCATCCTCATCCTCCCGCTAACATGAAAGCAGCGGCGGTGGGGAAGGTCAACGACGCGACGGCTAGTGAGGCAGGAGGTCCGGCGGGCGCGGGACATCAGATCTGGATCGACATCGCCGGATCCACCCATTCCTGGCGGTGGAAGGAGCTACGGCGAGAGCTGTGCATCCATGACGGCAGGGCAAACCTGTGGGGCGAGAGAGAGGGGGCGAGGTGAGAGGGAGAGGAAGAGAATAAGGAGAGGGAAGGGAGGAGGCGTGACGGGGCCGACCAGGTGGTCGCCGGCGCTGGGGCTCTGGTGGCCGCCGGCATGGGGAAGGCCACGGGCGGCAGTGACGTGGGCTGGCGGTGGCTGGCGGCGCTAGATCGGGAGCTCTCTCCTGATCTAGCGCTCGGGGACGGATGGCGTTGGCACATGGATGGCTGGAAGCGACGGCGCAGGTGGTGGGCTTGGGAGGCACATAAATTGAGGAGGAGGGAGGCTAGGGTTAGGGAAGGCTAGGGGTGTCCATATATAGCAGTTTTTAGCTAGGGTTTGGGGCTTTCGCACCGATTTCGACCGCCAGATGTTGACCGGGCGGCTCCGATCGCGGGAGAGGCTAGGTGGGCTGCAATGGGCTGTGTAGAGGGGCTTGGGGCTTAGAAGAGAGGGAGATGGTGGCCCGTGACAAAGGTTTTAAACATCATAAAACGTGCACTAATAAACCGATGACCGCACTGCTACGACTAACCGTTGAGGTATCAAACGACCTCTGATTGCGACGAAATTTGGCAAGCGGTCCACCTACGATATAATAAGACTGCACGCCAACTTTCAGCCCAATCCGAGAATATTTTTCGCGCGCTTCAAAAATGTTTTTTTAAAACGATGTTGTGGGCGCGTGGGTGTGTGGTTGGTCTCAAAACGGTCGACGACACGAACAGAGAGAACCGACAACTACGAACGGATGCAAGTTTTCACAAACGAGTGATGATGCTATGTAGATGATGCAAATGATGCAATGATGAATGCGACAACCATACGAAACACAAGACGAAAATGGAAATAAAAGGGAAATCTTCTGGAGCGTCGGTCTCGGGCTGTTACAACTCTCGTCCACTACACGAGGATCTCGTCACGAGATCTAAGAATGAGAAGAGAGAAAGAGCAAGAGGTAAAACTTAGTGCTTCTTTGACAAAGGAGTGAAACCAATGATCAATGAAGGTTTCAACAAGAAGAATAATGACATGAGGAAGAAGCAAGAATTCACAAGAAAATTCGGCAGCACTTCGGTAGGATAGAGGGAAAAAATTTGATATTAAGGAAATAACTTGAACATAGAACACAACACTCCGGTAAATGAATAAGCAAGAAAGAACATGATCTTGACAAGGCAAGATGATAGATTGAATAGAGCAACATCACAAGGCCTCCGTAACAAGAGAACACAAACTCGATTGATGGAAGGAAAAGAACGGATGAGAAAATGACAAGTTCCAGCACAAATGAATTTGAAAAGCATAGATTGAGTGGAGTTGATGGAGAATCAACAACGAAAAGAATATCTTGTTATGAGCTTGTGGAAAACATCTCAAAATTATGAGGTGACAACTTGCCACAACAAAAACAATTGATTGCTTGAGAGCAACGAGATATGCAAAACTTCTTTCACGAAGAAGAGGAGGTGAAAAGTTGAATCATTTATGACACCATGATAGCAACAATCCTTAGGAAATTCTTTAGGTGAAATCCAACCTAAGATAACTCCGAGAATACAAGATGGGTTTACTTATCTTATTCTTGAATTTTTCCTTCGAGACTCCTCAAGAATTTAATAACACCATCTCAAAAGACAATGGAGAAGGAATTGAACTTAGACATCCAAGACAAAGAACACTTGAGCACCTCCAACAAGAATCTTGAAGAACACTTTGAGAAGAATTACATACTTAACAAACCGCCATGAAGAACGTCTAGAAATGAGAGGATGATAGAAAAGAATTCAAGGTTGAAAAAGAACAAGATTGGGGCCTTGCTATGATATAGATGAAGCTTCGAAAAGAGATGTTTGAGCAACTTGAACTCCAGAAAAGAAAAGAAGAACCACTTAGAATCAAGAATTAGATATCATGAACAACTCCGGAAGAAGGATTGAAATCACTTGATGAAACAAGAACAAGAATTATGATATGCCTATCCTGCATCAAGTTAAATTGATGACAAGCAACGGATTTCGCACACCACTTATTCTTGTTGCAAAAAAAATTAGAGAGAAAGAGAGAGAGATCACAAACTAGAAGAAGTCTTGCACGAGAACACCGGTAAGAATTAGAAACTAAAGAGGACACTACAAATGAATGGAGATACATGACATGAGAATGAAGAGATCACGATCCACCTAATGGAAAACTTCACAAGGCACCGGAATGATTGAGATACAAATGAAGAGACAACAATTGAGAAGAGTTTGAGAATGAAATTGGAAAGCCAAGAACAAAGAAATCGTTTGAAATGATGGCCTTTGGGAGGACTGAGAAATGAAAACAACTCTGAATGCACCATATAGATATGGGAGAAATTCCACATGAATGGAAACAATTTGAAATGATAGCAACAAGCTGAAACCATGAATCTCTAGGAGAATGGATTAAGATTTAAGAGAACTCTCCTTCGGTCTTGAATGCAGAGAATGATGATGAGAAACAACACCACAAATTACTGAGACACTCCGAAATAATGAATAAAGAAGGTTGAGCCAACAATGAAAATAATTCGAAGCGATCATGGAGAAGGAATATGACTGATGAAATTCATTCTTACATCATATTTGAAGAGAACTTGAGAACATCTCCAGAAAAGATTAGAAGACCAAGGTAAGATCCTAGAAAAAATCCGGTGGGTTATGGGCCCACTTAAAAGAAACCACCGTTGAAACAATTGCTTAGAAAGAGATATTGCGCCAGAAAAATTAAGAATTTGATGAGGTGATAACCTCGAAATAATTTAAGAGGATATGAATGGAAATGAAAGCCTTCTGAGATATGTTCAACACTCCGGATAGAATAGAGAGAGGAAAAACAAGAGATGCTTGGACATAATTTCCGACATGAGGAAGCATTTAGCGATTGGAAAGGATACGAAGAACACCGATATCTTCAATTGAATGCGCTGGGAAGGAAAACAAGAATAAAGAAATGATGGATTCGAATCACTTGAGAATCCTCACAAGAAATCACCAGATACAATATGAAGAAATGATAGTGGAAGCATTGATGAAGAGAAAGGCACTTGAAAGAGAATTTAATCATTGAAGAAAAAGGGCGGGAGGGCGGGGAAAACAAAGAAACTTGGGACAAATGAGACAAACTCCGGAGAAGAATATGGGGATAGATCTTGCAAAAAATTGGAGAGGATTGAATTATCTTGAAGAGAGGCACTTCGGATAGAAAGAATTCCATGACAACTCCAGTTGAACAAAAAGGATTAGCATTCCTGCAAAATATGAGAACTCTACTTAGAAAAGATATGAAATCACCACTTGACATCGACGTAACTCCAATTACCATATACAAAACAAAACAAAGGATGGGGCTTACGAAACAAGCCAGAACAAATACATGATAGAGATTCCGCTCGATATTTTCGTGGTAAGTTTCACACGGGCTCGATCTTATAGTAGCCATCATGTGCCAGGCAGTGCGCACGACATACGATGCGTCCCCGAGTTGTAGCAAGGTACAAGGACTCTTTAAGACACAACGAGACCGCTGTAAGAAAGACCATCAACAAACGAATCCACTAGATGTCGAACCCCAACCTCACATCACGATCTGTTGGAAGATAGCCTAGGTATCTACTTGAATTCCCACCTAAGAACTCCCGAAACTTTCTTGGTTATGCAATCAGGTGTTGGGGATACAACGAGGAAATATCTCACCCAACCAACAAGCCCTACACCCCAACTGTATCCATCCTTCAACACATACCAGAGGCTTCGGAACTCCATCTATCTCGAACCCTCGAAACATAATGATACTAAGAATGGCATTACATTCGAACTCTCTCCACCAGTACTGGGGATGCCGGACTCCTCTCGCCACTACAAGTATTGAAGCAATTTCGAACATCCTCTGTCCTGAGATACTAAGAAAATTGAATGATAACGATGTGTCAAGAATCCCCTGGAGATCTACTCCTTGATAACAGGAGGCACCAAGTATAGTACTCTGTCACATCGGCATCATATAGATTCCAAAATATCCTCGTGATCCTAAAATAATTTGAGTGAGAAGAGAGTAGAATAAAAATTCCTAAGTCATAATCCCTCACCAGAGCATAGAATATAAGTAAAAAAAATCCTACTCTCCGATATAACTAGACTCAAAATAGATTTTTCACTAGACTCGACTCGACCAAGTTCGATCAATCAAGGGGGCTCCTAGGTCGGTACATGGTCTGATTCCAATTTGTCACGCCCAAGATGCGACCCTATCCTTATTTTGGCTCGAGGGCCTCGATAGGGATAGGAGTGCATCTCGTCGTGTTGCAAGAATGGATATCATTACAAGTACATGTATAGAAGAGATAAGTATATGGAATTAGCTTACACTCGCCACAAGCTACATCAGAGTCACATCAATACAACAACATATTCAAACATCATACAGAAGAGCAGAGTCCGACTACTGACAAAAACAAACGACAAATGACATCCATCCTTGCTATCCCAGGCTGCCGCCTGGAACCCATCATAGATTGATGAAGAAGAAGCAGAACTCCAAATCAAAACAAACATCAAGCTCACTTTCAATCATCGCATTACCTGTACCTGCAACTGTTGTTGTAGTAATTTGTGAGCCACAGGGACTCAACAATATCATTTCCAAGGGTATCAAGACTATTAAAGCTTAATGGGTGAGGTATGGTTAAGTGGTGAGGCTGCAGCAAGCGACTAAGCATTTATTTGAGTGGCTAACTTATGAGTACAAAAAGTAAAGTATGATGGTCTATGCATAACAGGCGTGAACTAATAATGATCACTAACTGATCCTGAACACCTACTTACGTCAAACATAACCCCACCGTGTTCTCTCTCGGATAAGGACTCATGAGAAGAGACAGTTACGGTTACGCACACAGTTGGTGTATTTTATTTGAGTTTAGTTCAAGTTTGCTATGACCGGGTGATAAACAAAGTATTCAAGTTTGCCACATAACTGCGGGCATGACTTTCCAAAAGATTTAACCCTATAGGGGTGCTCCAACTCGTCCACCACATTTTAACCACACGCCCACGGATCTCGACCACGGATCTCGTGATCATCCTAGGCAATTCCAAAGGAAATCTGACACCTCGAGATAGCCCAAAGAAGATCAGAGTTCCTCACGCAAGACATTCGAGAAAGGTAAAACAAATCCAGCAAGGCCGCCCGACGTATCGACGAACCCGATAAGAACCGCTTATCTCGTTCTCAAGAAACGACCGGATGAACACTACGTACGGCGACCTGATAGAAATCTCCCGAGTTGCCCCGAGGTGGCCTCGCAAGTGGCTCTGTTTTGGACCAGCACTCTTGAGGAGCACTAGCCCGGGTTGTTGATTAAAGATCCGCGGGTGCCGGTGGGTCCCTATGCAATTTTATTAGTTATTAGGCAAATTTAGTACCAATGTTGGGCCTTGCTAGACAAGCTTTATCCTAAAACGAAAATCAAGGGGGTCCCCATAACAACCCCAAGCATGTTAGGAGTGCTCAAATATGGAACATAATACCGGTTCACAAGTAACTAGGGGCGGCTAAAGTGGAACAAAACTTCGAGCAAAAGGCTAAGATTTCCACCTTTTACCAAGTATATATGCGCATTCAATTAAATAGCAATAATATTGTGATATAACAAAAGAATGTCCATGTTGACACATGGAAGCAATTGCACCTGCAGCTAGAAACACTATAAGAAGGGCTGAGTAAGCGGTAACATAGCCAAACAAAGGTTTGCTGGGATATGGAGGGGTTAGAGGCTTATCATGGCAATGTTGGGAGGCTTGTCAAGCAAGTGGTAGGTAGCATGACATAACGATAAAAGCGGGACAACTAGCATAGCAATGATAGTAGTGGTATCCAGGGAAATGTGTCATCTTGTCTGAGATCCCGCTTGGAAGAAGAACGAGTCCATGAAGAAGACGATCCAACGTAGTTGAACCAATCCTCACACTCCGAAAGCTTTAAGAACTCTATCGAGAAGAAGCAAACCGGAAACAAAAATCAACACACGATACAACACAACATATGCATGACATGATGTGCAATCAATATGATGCATGTCCGGTTTAATATGCAAGGCAAGGCATAACAAGAACAACAACCAACTACTATACGTTAAGCGAAGTTCAATATGCAGCAACAAGTTGCATATTGACGAAACTCCACATTCAAATTATTTAGTTCTCTCTTGTTTCGGTACTCATCAATATTAAATGTTTTTAAACATGGTAAGAGGTGAAGCAATAACAAACTACATCATCTAGGCATTTTAAATGAGGACGAAAGCATCATATAGCATTTCCGAAACAACCCCATATGCATATTATGATTTTGGTCCAGATCTGTACTAAACATGTTTTAGAGTTGTTAAACAGCAAAATAAATATCACCATGTGATTCTACACATTTTCCTAGTCAAGTTACATATGTGGAACATTTTCAACGGAGCTATGGTTAATTAGTTATTAAATAAATCATTTTGACATGGCATTAATGCAAAAACAATGGAACAGCAAGTTAATCATTTTTATCACATGCGAGAGATTGAAATTGTGAATCTACATGAAATTCTAGTCAAGTTTCATATATAAAGTTTTTTCCATATGATGCCCGATTGGTGAGTTATTAAATGCATGAATTGTAGGGTCTATTCTGCAATTATGAAATTCACTAGTTTATTAGCAAATTCACGGGACGAAAAAAACATGCCTTGGGCCGGATCTATCTGGCCCAGCAGTTTAACAAGGGCTCCACCTACTATTCTACGCACATGGCATAGTATAGGGACACATGGGGCTGGCTATTGGGCTCACCCAAGGGGCAACATGGGCTGGCGGTGAGGGGCGATGCTGGGCTGGGCCTTGGTGAGGCCGGCCCACCTGGCGGCCAATGCAGCGAGGCGAGGGCGTCCGGTCGGGCGACCTTATCCGCCCGCTAACACGGAAGCAGCGGCGGCAGGGAAGGTCAACGTCGCGATGACCAGTGAGGCAGGAGGTCCGGTGGGCGCGGGGATAGTGGATCTGGATCGGCATCGGCAAATCCACCCATTCCTGGCGGTAGGTGGAGCTCTGGCGAGAGCTGTACATCCATGGCAGTGGGGCAAACCAGCGGGGCAAGAGAGAGAGAGGGAGAGGTGAGAGGGAGAGGAAGAGAAGAAGGAGAGGGAAGGGAGGAGGCACGATGGGGCCGACCAGGTGGTCGCTGGCGGCGAGGTTCCGGTGGCACTGGCATGGGGAAGGCTATGGGTGGAGGGGACGGCGGCTGGCGGTGGCTGGCGGCGCTTGATGGGGAGCTCTCTCCCGATCTGGCACTCGGGGACGGACGACGTTGGCGTGCGGGCCTGCACGGGCCCGGATGGGAGGAGACTGTCACATCCCTAGCTAGATGTCATAGGACAGCATGGGTATTGCATCATGTTTCAATTTTCCATCAACATGAAATGGGGACTAAAAGAAACCCCCAACTCACATTGAATCAAAATAATTCAAAGTTGGTGAAAATTCAACAAATCTAAAATGCACTTTAAAAAATGTTCCCTATGTGTGATAAATATGGACATGGTTATACCAGGGGTCATTTTAAATATTTGAACAACTAAAGCAATTTAAAAATAAATGACAAAGCTACCGAAAATATCAAATAAAGCATTATCACTAGTTTAGTTTTCAAAATATCTTGAAACTTTTTGGATAAGTTTGAAATATTCAAACTCCAATATATAGAATATTTGGATATTTTAAATAATACCATATGTGCCTAAATTAAAATAAAACAAATGTTAGAAGTTAGAAAAGAATTGCAATAAAAAAAGGGGAAGAAAGCCCACCTAGGCCAGGGAAGAAGCCGGCCCAACCCACCAGGGGCGAACCGGTCTTCTTCCACCTCCGGCCAGAAGGACGCCGGGCGCATGGTCGCCGCGCGCCGGCCACCTCCTACCTGTGTGCCCGCCTGGATGGAGGCAGAGACTCCAGGGAAACGTCCAGATCGAGCCCTCCCTCTATTTCTCCTCCTCCCAGTCGCCGCAGCTCTCTGTCTCCTCCTTCTTCCTCCCTGCCGCCATGCTCGAGCCCTGCTTGAGCTCGCCGCCGTCGTTTTAGCCGCCCTCGTGCCCTTCTAAGCCCACCAGCAGCCCCACAGCGACCCCCTCGTCCCCCTCGTGACACTAGAAGAAGCCGGAAGCCCTCCACGATGCGTCGTCGCCGTTTCTTCCCCGCCGGCCGCCGAAGCTCTTCTCCGGCGATTCGAGGTCATTCGTGCATCCCCAAGCTCGCCGTCTGCCCCAACAACCCCGTCGTGAGCTCCTGCTCTATTTCCCCCTCCTCTTGCGTCCTGTTCCTCGCCGTAGGTGTCGTTCCCTTGCTGCCCAAAGTTCGCTGCCGCTCGGGTCGTCGCTGGCCGTAGCTCCAGTGGCCCCTGAGCCCCCTTTGCCGCAGCACTGGATGCACGTGTGCACGGGCTTCCTCTGGGTGCCCTCCGCATGCCAAATGGTCATTGGAGGCGCATCTCCGTCTGATCGCCGCCATGCGGATGGTCGCCGCCGGCCCTGCTTCGGTGGGCGCCGACGTGGCCATCATCAGGGGCTAATCCCCCCTGATTAGGTAGCCTCCTACCACTGACCAGTGGGCCCCAGGGTGGGTCAAACCCCTGGTCAGCACGGAGTTTAGGCCCTCTCACTGACGTGCGGGCCTCACATGTCAGGTTTGACTTGGCCTCGTCAGCCGACCAGCAAACGTCGTAGTGATGTCAGGCTGACGTCATATTTCGTTTTCTAGTTTTACAAATAATTCCAGAAATTGTTTAGAACTTTAAAAATTCATATAAATTAATCTGTAAATCAGATGAAAATAATTTATATATGAAAATTTATCAGAAAAATCCAATGAATCCGGTGCTATTATCATGCATGTTAGAGCAACCTATGTAGAAGAACATTGACATTTGCTAATAGGTTACTTTACGGAATTTGAAATGAAGAACAATTTTGAACCTATGTTCAAACTCATTTCAACTTAACTTGAACATTAGTTGCATCAACTCATCCAAACATGTTACCATGCCTTGATCATGCATCATATTGTTGCACTTGCGTGTATTGATTGCTTTTTATCTGCATTACGGTAGGCCCTGCTTCTGAGTATTCCAACGAAGGAGAGAACCTTCCCGCTACCCAGCAAGGCAAGCAACCCCCTTGATCATTCCTATAACATCCCACTCTCTCGCTCCTGCTCTTCTTTATTGCATTAGGACAAACGTTCACTTGCCTGTCATACACGGTAGATGAACCTATTCTTACGCATGACCTGTCATTGTCATAGTAAATAGCTAAACCTTGCAACCTAGCATACCTGGTAGATGCTTGTGCCATGATGTGCTTAACTTACTTTGCCTGCTATGCTTGCTATGCTTAGAGTTGTGTCAGGTCTGATTCATCTGGGTGATGAACCAGAGTGAAACATTGTTGTTCCGATGTGATAAGTTTATGATGAACTCAATTTGGTAAAGATAGCGATGAGAGGCTATGTAGGAGTACATAGCGGGTTGTCTCATTGGGACCGTTCTTAGGAACTGAGTTCCGTGTTTGTGATCCAAGACTAGTTACTACCACACGTTGGGATACTTAATTGACCCTCTCGACTTATCAATCGCTTAGTCCTTAGTCCAGGAGTTGCAAGTAGTTTCTGGTGTTTATAGCATGCCGGAGGCCGTGCGTAGCGCTGAGCCTAGGGGTGGGTTACGATGCAGTAGACAGTGGCACAGTGTACCAAGGGTCACCCGAATGGTGGGCTTGGGAACCCTGTGCACATCGTTTGGGGCCGTAGCGGAAACTTCGGCCGGACTTCCGTGCGGGTTTAGTCTCAAATAGGCGATAGCCTGGACTAGAGGTCTTATGTGATTGATGGTCGTGGCCGACTCCCTCGCTGGGCTTCCGCTTGTGAAGAAGTACACCCCTGCAGGGTATGAAACTATTCAAATAGCCGCGTCCTCGGATATGGACTACCTGGATAACTTATGTTGTTCATAGATAATCAAATGGATACTCACAAAAATATCAAGACAAGTGTGAGTACCATGGATGGCACTCTCCCAGGAGAGGGAAGTGAATCCATGGTGGTGTATTGTAATGGAGTTAGTGGACTCGTGTGCGATATCTAAAATGTAAACAAAGAGTTTAAATTGTGTAGTGTAGGTTAGCCATGAGTCAAAGTTGGCATTGCTGCATAAACTCCACCACTCCCCTTGTTGATACATGAGCATGAATAGACTAGGCCTACTTTAAAGACTTGCTGAGTACGTTTGTACTCATGTTTGCTTAATAAATGTTGCAGATGAGACCCAGGACCCATCAGGTGGGTTCTTTCTAGATGTCGACGATGCCGAATAGCTGGTGTCCCAGCTACGACCTTATGCCCTGTGGCGGGCTGTAGATAGTCAGGCCATGTGCCTTTTTAGCCTTTCATCTATCTGTACTCAGACACCTTATGCTTCCGCTTGGTTTGTATGAACTTGTTTGTATGACTTGAGTGTCGGGTCATGTGACCCCTATCTATAAGAACATATTATGCAAGGCTCATATGAGCCTCCTAAATAAAAGTTGTTGAATGGTTATGTTGTGATGCCATGGTTGTATCTATGCATATCGGGCATGTCGTTCGTACATGTGATGTGCAACGGTATGTATGGGATCCGACACCTAGTTGTGTGCCTTTAGTAGTACTCTTTATGGAAAACTACCTCTTTGTGCTTCCACCGAGCCATGGTAGCTTGCTACTGCTCCGGACACATTGATTGACCGGCATGTATCCTTCTTTGCTGCTGTGTCTGTTCCTCAGGGGAAATGTCTCGCAGTGTAATGGAGTCCCTGTAGCCTGCTACGACTCGTCTACGTGTAGTGATGACATTTATGTCTCACAGCGTAATGGAGTCCTTGTAGCTTGCTATGACTCGTCTACACACGCTTGAGGTTGACACCTGCATTGTTGGGTTACGTATGCCTGTTTTTGTACGGATGTGCCACTTGGGTTCTATGACTAGTCTTGTCGGCCCGGGTTCTTTGTCGTTTGATTGCCAGCGACATGTTCACATACGTGAGCCAAAAGACGCAAACGGTCCCGGCTAAGGTAAGGCTTCAGCCGTGGAGCTTACCGTGCATGAGGCCGCAAAGTGATGTGATATGTTACAGTCTGGATTCATATGACTTAGGATCGGGGTCCCGACAGAGACAACGACGACGGTGGGAGGAGACAACGGCGACGTGGCAGCGCGTGGATGGCTGGAAGTGGGGGCGCAAGTGGTGGGCTGGGGAGGCACAAAAATTGAGGAGGAGGGAGGCTAGGGGTTAGGGAAGGCTAGGGGTGTCCATATATAGCAGTTTTTAGCTAGGGTTTGGGGATTTTGCACCGATTTTGACCGTTGGATCTTGATCTGGCGGCTCTAGTCGCGGGAGAGGCTACGTGGGCTGCAATGAGCTGTGTAGAGGGGCTTGGGGCTGAGAAGTGAGGGAGATGGTGGCCCGTGACAAAGGTTTTAAACATCAAAAAACGTACACTAATAAACCGATGACCGCACTGCTACGACTAATCGTTGGGGTATCAAACCACCTCTGATTGCGATGAAATTTGGCAGGTGGTCCACCTACAATATAAGAAGACAACACGCCAACTTTCAACCCAATCCGAGAATATTTTTAAAACAATGTCGTGGACGCGTGCGTGTGTGGTTGGTCTCAAGACGGTCGACGACACGAACGGAGAGAACCGGCAACTACGAATGGATGCAAGTTTTCAAAAACGAGTGAAGATGCTATTCAGATGATGTGAATGATGCAATGATGAATGTGACAACCGGACGAAACACAAGACGAGAATGGAAATAAAAGGGGAATCTTCTGGTGTGTCGGTCTCGGGCTGTTATAGCCGACGCGCGGGCAGGCGGCGCGGGAGGAGCCGGAAGGCCGTCCCCCCGGGCCAGGCGCTGTGAGAAGCTGCAATGCCGGAGCGTGTGTGTGGAGGGCTTGGCCCCGGAGTGGTTCTTGCGGGGAAGGTTGAGCATCTTCTCGAAGGTGAGCTTGGGCTGCCAGGCAGCCTTGGCAGTGCGGTGGCGCTGGCTGGAAGATTGGGCAGCTGGCTCCTGCTCCTCGATAGTGGTGACCTGCCGGCTCCCGTAGCGGGAGTCTGGCTGGTCAGTATTGCGCTTGTTGTTCTGCGGCTGCCGGTTATTGGCGGCCTGTCGGGACACTGCCAGCGTCAGCGTTGCCTTGGCGGGCGGGGTCGTCTTGACCTGGATGGCAGAGTCAGTCGTGGCATACTTGTCCGCCTTGGTCATGAGCTCGGCGAGCATGGACGGCTCAGAGCACAAGAGTTTGTGCTTGAGGGGGGTGCCATCACGATAGCCTTTGATGAAGTATTGTATGGCTTGCACCTCGTGCACCCCCTCGCTGGAGTTGCGGAGCTCGGTCCATCGGGTGAGGTAGTCGCGGAGGGACTCGTCTGACCCCTGAATGCACATGGCCAGTTCACAGGGGCGGGCAGGCCGCTTGTAGGTGCCGGTGAAGTTGCGGACGAAGGCCTCTTCAAAGTCCATCTAGGTGTTGATGCTGCCGACCGCCAGGCTATTGAGCCAGGTGCGGGCCGAGCCGATCAGCATGAGGGGAGCGTAGCGGATGGCAACGCGCTTGTTCCCCCTGGCAATGCCGACTACGGTGGTATAGTCGATCAACCGGTCTTCGGCTTTGGCGGCCCTATTGTACTTCGGGGTGTCTCGGGGGAGCATGAAGCCGGTTGGGAATGGCTCATTGCGGATCGGAGGGCTGAAACACGCCGGGCTAATCGAGCCCTCCTCCTTGAGGAGGGCCAATTGTGCGGGCTGGTCGATGCGGAGGGAGAGATCATTCTCGCTGTGGGGGACGCATGGTCCGAGCCTAGCAGAGAGTTCATGGCGGATGACTAGCAAAACTGACCGTTCCGGCTGCCGGCAGCCGGCGCCTCATGGTGGCCGCCGCTACGAGGCGAGTCGTTGGTGCGTCGGCTGTTTACAGCCGGCTTCTCATTCCTCGACAACTGAGATGGCCGGGGGTTGCTTGCTTTGGCCTGGCGGCCAGAGACACGTGGGGAGCAGGAGTGCTGAGCCGGCTGGCGGCCAACAGTCCCCGTGCCCTCGCGCTCGAGCCGGGGGCCTTCGAAGGCGGTGCCGTCTGCCGTGAGCAAGTGTTGCTGCGCGTCAGCGGCGTCATGAGGTCCTTGATGTGACGCTCGCGGTTGGCACGTTCTTCGCCCTCCAAGGTAGCCAAATCCTCATAGGCTACCTTGGCGACCCGCAAGTTGGCTGCGGGGGTGTCATAGATGGGCATGTTGCCGCCCAAGATTTCGGCGACCACGGGACCACGATCACACACAGCCCCACGCCGGCTGGGCTCGAGGCCAGCTGGGGTGAGACCGTAGCCGGAGGCGTACTCCCGTTGAGCGGCCTTCATGCGGTGCCGCGTGGGCACGAGGGCACTGGTATCCTCGAATAGGAGGCTACAAGACGCCTCGAGCTTGGCCGTGGCAGCGTCGGGGTCTGCCGTCGGGGCAATAGGGGTGCTCAAGCCCCGCAGGGCCGCACCGAGCGGGTCAAAGGTGCCGACGCAGGCCATGGCAACATCAGCCTCGGCCAGCGCAGGTCTAGAGGAGGTGGAGGAGATGATGGCCATTGCTCCCATGTGATCGTGGGAGCCACTGGACTGGGTCGCTGCGAGTGTGCCCACAGCCGTGGGCAGATCGGCGTAGACGAGCACATAACTAGGGTACTCATCGGCGACCGGAGCTTCGGCAAGGCTTATCCTACCGAAGCGCTTGGTGAGCGCGTCGATGTCGAGCGCGAGGTCGATGGAGCTGCCTGCAGGGCCTGCCGGAGCAAGCCCCACGAGCCCACGGTCTTGCCTGGACATGTGGCGGCGGCGGGGAATGGCGAGGGGTCCTGCCCGGAGCATGAATCCGGCCGGCGCCGCGTACCGCCCCATGATGGGCACCAATTGCCGTTGTTTTCTCACGATAGATGCCATGGGTAGGCTTATCGAAGGTGGTTGGGGCTGGAGGACGCCGATGGGCTCCGGGTGCGAGATTAGGTACAAGCGGTGGTGACACACGATGTACCCAGGTCCAGGGCCCTCCATGGGAGGTAACACCCCTAGTCCTGCTTGGTCTAGTTGATGGATGGGTATGTTTACAAGGTTGCTCCTGGAGCTGTGTCTAGAGGAGGAAGAGGGAGTAGCCGGCTCGCCTTCCTCCACTATGAAGGTGTGAGTGTGAGGGAAGTGTCTTGTAGGTGTGTGCATGAGACTCGTCGTCCCCATTGCATGGGGGGCTCGGGGATTTTTATAGGTCAACCCCCCGGCCTTACAATACTCCTAAGGTACAGAAATGAGGGGCCCGGCTGGCAGCCTCTCCGGCTGACCAGGGGGCCCCGCCTCTCGAGCCATCTCATCACCTGTAGGGTCCACCGGCTGTGTGGTCCCATCGCCCGTTGGGGCCCGCTAGTCGGCTCCGCGATTGGCCCCCGCCCACCTGCTACGGCCTGGGCCGCCCGGGTGGCTTCATCTAGTGCCAGCCGATCGAAGTCTTCGGTATGACCGGCTGCACTATAGTCATGCCGAGGCAGGTAATCGATTGGGCGGGGGCATGCCGACACTGTTTCCCCGCCCGGCCACGGTCGCCAAGGTCAGCAGCCTAGACGGCCGAACTGTAGCCATGCGCACCCGTGCATCAGCGGCCACTCTGGCTATAATGGCGCCCATCGTGGCGGTCACGTCTTGTCACCATACCCACGCATAGAGGGATGGGGCGTTGCTTGTCTACCCTGGGGTCAATAAAGGAGGCGTCCCGAAGGCAGACGGTCATGCCTAGCCGGCCGGGGGTGAGCCGGCACCTTGACCCACCGTCCCCAAGCCAGCCGGCGATCGCTCCTGCCGGTTGTGCTCCAGCCGGTCGGGGCCAGCCAGTCGCATACTTTTTCTTCGAAGCGGGGAGGAGAACCCCATTCCTTTGGCCTACCCAGGGGTAATAACCCCGTCAAACGGGCCCTACGAATGACGACGATCTCGAGTGCCTACTCTAGCATGCGCGAAAAGGTCGGAGCGCTAGTCAGCGACGAGGTTCGACGGCGACGAGCTCAGGGTCAAGGAAATCAACGCTACGACAAGCAATCGGGCATGAAAAGCTAGCGGGGACGTGGGGATGCTCATGTTGGGGGGCTTGGCGTCAACGATCGGGCTGGAGGGAAAACAACGTCGTCGAATTTAGCCGGCGACAAGCATCGACCGATGAGGAAGAATGGGAAGAAGAGCTCAGGCCTTGGCGTCCCTCAATGATGCAGCGGACGTCGTGGAAACGGACGAACACAACGAAGCTCCTGGACTCCTTGTGCTCGTCGTAGACGAGCTTGACTCTCTCTCACCTCCCGGGAAGGAAGGGGGCGGCGGATGGGAGGAACCCTAGGGGAGGCTCGGACACCGAGGGGGGTTAAATAGGCTCTGGAGTCGCCCGACTGGCTGCCACCGTGGCCACGTAATGGCGGTCGTGCACCTTTTCCTGTTAGAGAGCGAGGAGGGGACCGGGAGGACGTTTATACTCTCTCCATCACTGGCAGGTGGGGCCAAGCGCTTGCCACGCTGGAAAGCACACACACCCGGCTATGGGGTCGCTCGCGAAGCTCTAGTTGGGCCGCGAGGAGGCCCACTGGCTGCGCTCTCTCTCTCTCCCAAAGAAATAAAAGATTTCCTTTAAAATAGAACAACAACTAGCAAAAAAATGCCAGGGAGTTTGAAAGAGAATTTGAGAGAAAAGAAAATAGTTTTGAACTCACAAAAGTCAGTACTATTTAATAAAAATAGCTTGGGTATTTTTAGAGCAAATAAATAATTCACCTATTATTACTATAGGATTCTGCTGCAAAAAATAAAGAAGGTAAATATAGTAAAACATGGTTAAGACCTATTTTATTTTTTTATCAGATTATTAGGAAGAAGTGCAACATTTATTTGAGATGAGAAGAGCAAGAAATAACACCATATCTCTAGCATTGAATTTAAATGAGTTTGAGGCATAGTTTTAGAAAGAATTGGGAGAGGCTTCACACAATACAATGCTCTTGCTACCAAGCACACAAGCTTCCACATAACACACTCACACACAACATAAGACAACAAACATGGTGCAAACTTGAGATGATGATATGATGCCATGAAGCAATATTTTATTAAACCCAACCACATGAGGGCAAAACATAGAAGGTCATACATGGAATAAATTACAAAGGAGGCAAGGGAATGTACTTCGGTTGTTACAACTCTCCCCCACTACAAGAGGATCTCGTGCCGAGATCTATGAACAGAAGAATTCAGGGTATTTGGAACGGAGAAGGTCCTCACGCTCCCAAGTGGCTTCTTTGTCGAAGTGATGTGACCACTTCACCTTGAGAAACTTTATTGACTTGTTGCGAGTCTTACGCCCAGACTCTTTAAGGATAGCAACTAGATGCTCATGATAGGATAGGTCTTCTTGGAGATCAATGTCTTGGAGATCAATGATGCACTCGGGAGTGTTGACGCACCTCTGGAGCTGAGAGACGTGAAACACATCATGGTTAATCTTGGTGGTAGCAAAGTGACTAAAAGGTGGCAACTTTTGAATCTCGGTGAGACCGATATAGGAATCTTGGTTGCACTGATAAGGTGACCAACGGTCAGAATGCCCAATCTCGGTGACGCCGATCCAACAATCTCGGATGGACCAAAATTGTGAACTGGCGTAACAGAAAGTTGGCAGCCTAAACTCGGTGGCACTAGTATGGAATCGGTTGCACCGAAGTGGCTAGGGTTTGGCTGAGTCTGTCTAGGGTTTGGAATCGGTGGCACCGAATGTGGAATGTTGGTTGCACTGATTTTGCGTATATGGCTTTGGATAGACTTTGGTGGGAGTGTTTGTGGGTGTCTTTGGTGACTATCACTTGTGCACGTATGAGCATTTTGTTCACTAACAAAAATTTACCCCCTTTTAATAGTATTGGCTTTCCTATGGACTCAAACTGATTTGTCACAAATATAAAATGTAGAGTCCCCTTGCTTGAAGCTTTGCTAATCCATTTCCTTGCATCTTGGGGTATTCCACAATCTCTTTTTTTCCAACACATCATTGAACTTTTCCTGAATGATACTTGATGGAAACATTAGTTCAATGACTTATATGTTGTTATAAATTACCAAAACCAGCAAGGGAGCAAATGTGCTTTCTAGTGGGGGGGTGGAGGGTTAGAATGCTCCCCATCATCATGACCCGGGTGTCCATGAGTTACTGGAGCTATCGTGAAGATGGACATGCATATGAGCACACCATTGACAAAGATGATTGAAATAAGCTGAAGCAAATGGCTTGAAATAAATTTGCAACAGAACATCATCAATTGCATTCAAACCAAAAATTAGTAAGAATGCCTTCTTCAGGTTCATGATAATATCATAAGAACTTGAAGCCAGTTGAATAACATAGGAAGATATTGAGCTAAGATTTGCTTGGAACAAATGTAAAAATCCTCACACATCTGACAGAAGATGATCCTAGGTAACTACTAGAATTCCCACCTAAGAACTTCCAAAATCTTTGGTTATGCAATCGGGTCCACGGGTGCACGGAGTTAAATCCATCACTCAACTCCTAGAAGTAATACTACTCTCCAATGTATCACATCGGTCAACACACAACCAGAGGCCTCAGAAATTCATCTACCTCAGACCCTCATAATCATAATGATATCAAACACGGTAGTACGTCTGGATGTTCTCCCGAGTACATGGTGACGCCAAACCCACCACAAATAGTATTGAAGCAATTTCGACATCCTCCATCCTGAGATACTAAGGAAACTGAATGATAACGATGTGGCTAGAATTCCCCGGAGCTCTACTCCCCGGAATAAAGTCAATTTAGACAGGAGGCACCAAGAACAAAATTCCATCACATCGGCATCATATAGTTTCCAAAATACCCGCATGACCCTAAAACATTTTTGAGTGAGAAGAGGAGTAGAATTAAAATTCCATCACATCGGCATCATATAGTTTCCAAAATACCCGCATGACCCTAAAACATTTTTGAGTGAGAAGAGGAGTAGAATTAAAATTCCTAAGTCAAAATTCCTGACCAGAGTATAGAAGAGGAGTAAAAGAATCCTACTCTCCGATATAACTAGACTCAAAATAGTATTGAAGCAATTTCAAACATCCTCCATCCTGAGATACTAAGGAAACTGAATGATAACGATGTGGCTAGAATTCCCCGGAGATATACTCCCCGGAACAAAGTCAATTCAGACAGGAGGCACCAAGAACAAAATTCCATCACATCGGCATCATATAGTTTCCAAAATACCCGCATGACCCTAAAACATTTTTGAGTGAGAAGAGGAGTAGAATTAAAATTCCTAAGTCAAAATTCCTCACCAGAGTATAGAAGAGGAGTAAAAGAATCCTACTCTCCGATATAACTAGACTCAAAATAGTTTTTAACTAGACTCGACTTGGACAAGTTCAATCAAGCAAGGGGCTCCTATGGTCGGTAAGTCTCTGATTACCAACTTGTAATGCCTCGGAAACACCTACCGGTGGTCGTTACTCCAGGTGGGATCTAGACTAGCCCTACAGATCAATACTAGTCTTGTGTGCGCACTTTTTCCTCACTCATGCGCTCCCGGGACCAACTTCTCAATCGGTCACCCATCCTAGAACTACTCCAAGCCAAGCACGCTTAACCTGGTAGTTCTGTTCGAGTGGGCTCCCGGAAAGGAATGGATTCCTTATTGATATGAGTAGTCTATCATCCCTAATAAGCCAGGCTATCACATGCACACCCACTCAAAGGAACCGACATCCTCATTGGGTCACAGGAACATTCCCTCATGGCACAAATGTCTATGAATCTAGTCTAGTACATGTGCCATGCCGTTTGCCACGACAAGTCACAAATGTCATAAAAAACATGATCGCACACCTGTCCGCAAACATCCCTGTAACCACGAGGGTCGGCTCTGATACCAAGTTGTAACGACCAAGATGCGGTACTATCCCAATTAAGGCTTGAGGTCCTCGATGGGGATATAAGTGCATCTCGATGTTTGCCAAGTACATAAATCATTGAATACATGTAAAGAGGAGATGAGTATAGGAGTTGGCTTACACACGCCATATGCTAAATTACAATTCCACATAATCATTCATACAATCCTCTATAAGACAAGGTCCGACTACGGACGAAATCAAACAATAAAGAAAGAAATGAAACTGTCTTGCTAGCCCAGGAACAAAACCATGAAGCTCCCCTACTCATCCGGATACATCACATACGTACAACCACACTATTTATCATACTCCCACTGGAGCTAGGGCACATCAACGGGATCGATCCTATCAGTACCTGTACATGTAGTGTTGTAGTAATCTGTGAGCCACAAGGACTAAGAAATCTCATAACCTAGGTACCGAGACTATGTAAGCCAATGGGCGAGGAATGGTTAAGTGGTGAGTCTTCAGCAAGCACTAAGCATGTATTTGAGTGGCTAACTTACGAGAACAAGAATTAAATATGGTGGCCTACGTATGACGGTCGTGAACTAGAATGATCACTAAGTGATCCTAAACACCTACGTACGTCAATCATAACCCCACCATGTTCTCTCTTGGTTCATGTTCACGAGCAAAGACAGTCACGGTTACACACACAGTTGGTGTATTTTATTGAGCTTACTTCAAGTTTGCTATAACCGAGTGTTAAACAAATTTCCAAGTTGCCCCGTAACCGCGGGCACGCTTTCTCGAAAAGTTCAAACCATGCAGGGGTGATCCAACTCATCCATCACAAACTAACCACACGTCGCGTGGAATAACCTCGACCACGGAAAACCCGTGATCTCCTTGGAAATTCTGTTGGAAAACCTCAACCTCGAGATAGCCCAAAGTATCCTCAGAATCCCTCACACAAGACATATGAGAAAGGTAAAACAAGTCCAGCAAGACCACCCGGCAGGCCAGATCCCAATAAGAGCCGCGCGTATCTCTTTCTTAGGGCACTACAAGATGCGCACAACGTACGGTGACCTAATAGAAATTTCTCGAGTTTCCCCGGGTTGGCCCCACACACGAATCTAGGTTGTACCAACACTCATGAGGAGCACTTGCCCGGGTTGTTGATTAATTATCCATGGGGTAGCTAAGCCATATGCATTTTTTAAATATGTTGTTAGCAAATAGTACCAATGTTGGGTCTCGCGAGACAAGCTTTAATCCTAAAACAAATAGTCAAGGGGGTCCCCATAATAACCCCGCGCATGTTAGGATCGCAAAACATGAACATAATACCGGTAACAAGTAACTAGGGCGGCAAAGGTGGAACAAAACACCGGGAAAAGGCCAAGCCTTCCACATTTTACCAAGTATATATGTGCATTAAATTAAGTAGCAATAAATATTGTGATATCTCTAGATATCCAAGTTATCACATGGAAACAACCTGCACCTGCAACTAAGAATGCTAGAAGAGGGGCTGAGCAGCGGTAACTTAGCCAAAGAAGGTTTTGCTAGGTAGGGGAGGGGTTAGAGGCTTTCATGGAAATTTAGGAGGCTTGACATTGACGTGGTAGGTAACACAACATAACGATAGAAGTGAGACATCTAGCATAGAAAACATAGTGTCGGGATCTGGGTACAATCATCGTGCCTGTTGGGTCTTGAGGGGGATAAAGAGCTAGGTCCTTGTAGACGTTCTCTCCGAGGTCCTTGTACTCAGGCTCAACACTCGGTCTACCTAGTGAGAAACAACACCAAATAAACATACAAACAAAGTGCAATGCACATATGATGCATGATCAAATTGATGCTTCAATCTTCAAAGCCATGGTGTAGAACTGATCAAACTCACGAGGCTCTTGAAGAACAAGGCCTGGTAGAAGCTCATCCTTGAGACCACCTCTGAACTGATAGATCATAGCCTTATCATCTGGAACATCTTGCTTGGCATAACGAGCTAGATTCTGGAACTCAATGTTGTACTGGTAGACTGACTTGGTTCCCTGCTTCAGGTGCCTGAACTTCTCACGCATCTCCTCGACAAAGCTTGTCGGAATATAATGAGCCCTGAAGTCACGACGGAAATCGTCCCAAGTAACAACACGATCGCCCCTAGAATCCTTGTACTATTGCCACCAATCAGCTGCCTGACCCTTCAGCTGGAATGATGCAAACCTGACAAAGTCCTCTGCCTGACATTGCTGCACTCAAAATGCTTACTCATATCACGAAGCCAATCATCAGCATCTACAGGCTGCTCACAATAGGTGAAAGTCTTGGGCTGGTTGGCAAGGAACTGATTGAGTGTCGCAAACTGAAGCTGATTCTGAAAATTGCCTTGAAAACCCAGCTAACCCTGCTCCCTTTCTTGCAACAGCCTGAGCAACATCTGAGTGTTCACATTGGTTGCAGCCATCACAGCTTGCCAAACATCTAGAGGAGGAGGCGGTGGCGGGGGTGGTGGTGGAACATCAGTCTGCTCCTCACCATGACCCGGATTGTTGCGAGTTGGTGGAGCCATCCTGAAGATGGACAAAATGCATTAGCCTCATTGATAAGATGAAACAAAGCTGAATCAAATGCTTGAAAGAATTGAACAACACACATAGCCTTCCTACTGAAAAATTAGTAAGAATGCTTCTTCGAATCATGATAACATCATTAGACATAATAAGCTACTTGCAATAACACAACAAGTATTGAGCTAAGCGCTCGGAACAAATGTACATGCCCAATACATCTGGAGAAGATGATCCTAGACGACTACAAGATTTCCCACCTATGAACTTCCGAAAACTTTCTTGTTTATGCGATTCGGGTTGCGGAATCAGGAACCTGCCCTAGGCAATCAGCTGCGACTACATCCGCAACATTCCACACCATAATTCAAGACATTTCGCAAACTCATCTAGTCTCGAATCCTCGAACTCACAACGATACTAAACCATGGTGGTACCCCGGATGCCTCCCCAGTACTGGGTGACTCCGACCTTATCTCACCACGATAAGTATTGAAGCTATTTCGAACATTCTCCGTCCTGAGATATCAAGGAAGCTGAATGATAACGATGTGCCAACATTCCTCGGAGCTCAACTCCTCGGAAGAAATCAAGTCAGACAGGAGGCACCAAGACAGAACCCTGTCACATCGGCATCATATAGATTCCAAAATACCCGCGTGATCCTAAAAATTTTTTGAGCGAGAAGAGGAGTAGAATTAAAATTCCTAAGTCGGAAACCTCACCAGAGCATAGAAGAGGAGTAAAAAGAATCCTACTCTCCGATATAACTAGACTCAAAATAGTTTTACTAGACACAACTCGGCCAAGTTCGAACAAGCAAAGGCTCCTATGGTCGTATGGCTCTGAATACGAACTTGTCACGCCCAAGATGCGCGCCTATCCGTTTAAGGCACGAGGGCCTCGCAAGGGATAGAGGCGCATCTTGCCGTTAGCAAGAATAGTATCATCACAACATACAATACTGAATGAGAAGAGTATACAAGCAGGCTTACACTCGCCACATGCTAACTTACAATGTCACTCAAATCATAGCATCAAGTTGAACACAGGGTCCGACTACAGATGAAATCAAACGATAAAAGAAGTTGCAAATGATACTATCAAGCTGTCCCAAAGATCACAACCAGGTCCTCTACTCATCCGGATATGTCACGTACGTCCTGCCTCTCTCCTCATCATACTCCCACTGGAGCTGCGTAAGATCATCCTGCACGAACTCATCTGGACCTGCACCTGGATTGTTGTAGTAAACTATGAGCCACAGAGGACTCAGCTATCATGTGCCCGGGTACCAAGACTATTTAAGCTTTAGGAAGGAAGGGGATGTTTAGTTTGCAGCAGCACTAAGCATTTTATGGTGGCTCGCTTACGCAACATGAAATAAATATGAGTGGCCTACGAAGACGATCGAATCTAGAATGATCTCTAGGAGATCCTGAACACGTACTTACGTCAATCATAACCCCACCATGTTCTCTCTCGGTTCATGTTCACGAGCAGAGACTATCACGGTTACTCACACAGTTGGTGTATTTTAAATTAGAGTTTACTTCAAGTTTTCTATAACCGGGTATTAAACAAGTATCCAAGTTGCCACATAACCGCGGGCACAACTTTCCGAAAGATTTAACCCTGCAGGGATGCTCCAACTAGTCCATCACAAATAACCACACTCCATGGGAATTCCTCGACCACGGATCTCGTGGTCTTCATCGGTGATTCCAAAGGAATTCCAACACCTCGAGAAAACCCGAAGAAAGTCAGATTCCACACGCAAGACATTCGATAAAGGTAAAACAAATCCGGCAAGACCACCCGATGTGTCGACAACCCGATAAGAGCCGCATATCTTGTTCTCAGGACACGACCGGATGAGCGCAGCATATAGTGGCCTGATAGAAATCTCCCGAGTTGCCCCGGGTTGGCCCCGCACACGACTCTAGTTTGGACCAACACTCATGAGGAGCACTGGCCCGGGGGTTGATTAAATTATCCATGGGTTTGCAAGACCCTATGAAATTAATTAAGTTGTTAAGCAAATGTAGTACCAATGTTGGGTCTTGCCAGACAAGTTTTAATCTCCACCAAATAAACAAGGGGATCCCCATAACAACCCCAAGCATGTTAGGAGCGCAAAATATGGAAAACATAACACCGGTAACAAGGAACTAATGGCGGTACGAGCGGAACAAATCACTTAGCAAAAGGCCAAGCCTTCCACCAATACTAGATATATATGTGAATTAAATTAAATAACAGAATTTATTTGTGTTATCCACTCCATGTTATCACATGGAACAACCTACAACTAAGAACGCTATAAGAGGGCTGAGCAGCGGTAACTTAGCCAATCAACGCTTTGTTGGGATGTGGAGGTTAGAGGCTGTCATGGTAACATGGGGGCTGATATAATGTGGTAGGTAGCGCAATTGTAACGATAAGAACGAGAAACTAGCAAGCAAAGATAGTAGTGGGATCCGGGTACGATCATCTTGCCTGTTGGTTCTTCAGCGGAACAAGTAGCGGGATTCTCGTACTGGTACTCTCCAGGGTCCTCGAACTCAGTTTCGAAACTCGCGTCTACCCAAGAGAAACAGCAAATAAATAACCAACCAAGGTGCAATGCACAACAAAGATGATGCATGATCCATTTCATGAAGGATTATAACATGGCAATCCTAAACTAGTCATGTTTCACATGCAAAGTTGTTTATTAATGGATCTGGACAGAACCTCATGTTAAGTTATTTAGACATGCATTAACATGGCAAATATGTATGCAGCATGCAAAATCGATGAAAATGCATATAAGGATCGCAAGAAACGGAGCTATGGTTCTCGAGATACGCTAACGACAAGGCACGGAGGCAAAACACAAGATCACCAAATACCTGGGCTAATTCTTGGCATTCCAAGGTATCCACTGGATGGGTGATGAAAAACCAATCACAATAGACTCCAGAATCACTCAATTCCATGGAGTATAGCTCCCACAACACACAAAACAACATAGCACTCAACCTGCCACAAAACAGCAACATAGCAATTTGAAGAGCTCACAACTATTGCTACAGGAACTCTACAGCCACAAACAAGACATGTACATAAACTAGACCACACACACACCAATTCATCCATCTATGAAGTCAGCAAAAGAGCTACACATCACTATGCATGGAGCTGTCAAGTAGGCATGATGAAACAGGTTTTTAGGGACTTAGTGAAAATTCCAGTTTTCTGTAATCTGGGTTAACAAAGTAGCAAGTTAGCAGCACTGGTTAAATATGCTAGAAAGCTCCAAATGTCATGAAAATTAACAGGATGGTATATGGAAACATACACTACAATTATCTAACACTGGGAATGATCAAAATCGCACCACAGCACTTGCTACAATCCACTCTTCATGGCCAAACAATAACAGCAGAATCTCCAGACTTAGCCATTTCTAAGCAGGATGAACAGTAACGGAAAGTAGCCAACTAAACAGCATGGTTCCCACTGATCTGGTGACTTAACACTAATAAAAAAAATACAGGGGTGTTCACAGCCACTTTAACTAGCAATCTCATGCTGGAAAGAACTTAAAAACGTGCATAAATTAATTCATAAGAAAAAGACAAGGGTATCATAGCTTAAAAATGCAGTTTTGTCAAGTGGCCCCAAAGTCAAATATGACTTGACAGGTGCATACATGGGTTGATTATACCCCAAATGCATTACTCATACCCCTATACTTGTTTGGAGCAAGTAGGAGAAAAGCTAGGTCAAAATTTGACCTATATGTTATGGGTGACTTATGTCACTTATGCATATGCAAGGAAATGGACCCAAAATGACATGTAGGCTATTGGTACATGTTGGAAGTGGTGAAATAGCATCCTAGTAACATGTTAACATGGCATAGCATCAAATACAAGGATGAAACTAGCTAGAGGAGGATCCATGCTCATATACTCAAATAAGGTAAAACCTACACATGGAGCTACATGCACATGGATGAGTGTATGTAGACATACACACACCACTCACACTCACATACACCACATGGAACAACCCATGTGCCAAGCACACACTACATGGTGTACCACACATACTACTCACTAGCACACCTACACATGTATGTGTGTGTGAAACACACACATGCACACACATAGCACCACACTATGCTTGCACTCACCCACTACTCTCATATGTGGGTATGTGCAAGGGCACATACACACATATGACCCACACACACACTCACATATGTTTCACATGCAAAGTACATACATGGGTGTATATGCACATGGGTGCATACACCAACACACACCACACCAACACACCACAAGTGCATGTGCAAACATGCACACACACACTCACACAACACACACACACATGTGTATGTATACATTAGGTGTATACACACACATATACATGTATACATGCAAGGGCACTCACACACCCCCATATATACATGACAAAAAAATCAAATACACTACCCTGAATCTACACATACATGCATACATACATACACACAATTTAAGAAAAGAAAGAAAGAAAGAAAAAACAAAAAATGGAAGCAAAAGAAAAAGGGGGGAGAAGGGGATCGAACCCCAGACCCCCTGCACTCAGCGCACACTACCTACCACTGCGCTACGACGCCGATTTCTACCAGAAGGGGGACTGCAGACCTCTAATACACACGCGCACATGCTACCACTGACGAAACTGAAGAAACAGAGCACAGTGGCGGCGATAGAGCTAGCGGTGGCGCGATTCCGGCGAACACACGGGGTCCCCGGCGACGCGGATGGGAGGAATCGAAAGAGGGACTTACGGGCGCTCCATCCCGCACCTTGCCTCACGACGAGGGGGACCGAAGGCAAGAGGCAAGCCCAAGCATGGAGCTTTCTAGCGGCGGCGACGACACTACGACGAGATGGAGGGCACACGACAGGGCTACTGGAGGCTCACCGAGGGCGGACGACGGCAAGACAGGCTCGACGGAGGGGAGGAAGAGCTCGGGGACGCGACGGTGACAGAGGGGATGCAGGGGAAGAAGACGACGGCGGCACCTCACTGCTGCGGACGACGGCGACGACGGGGCATCGCTGCGGAGGAGCTAGGTTCCCCCCTAGTAGCGGGAATGGAACGACAACGGCACCAGGGTCCTCCCCACCATCTCTGACGGCGACGAGCACCACCGGAGGCGCGGCGACGGCGATCTTCCTCTCACTGACTTAGCTGACGCTCTCTCTGAACCCACGACAGAGGAAGAACAGAGGGGAAGAAGGAGGAGGAAGAAGGAGGAGATGGCGGCGGCGAGGGAGAAGGAAGAGGGAACCCTAGCGTGGGGCACGGACGCCAAGGCTTAAATAGGGGCCTCGACGTTCGGGAGCGCTAACGGCGACGGCGATGCGACGCGCTCCCTCGCTGCTCTCTCTCTGCGTGCCTGACGGAGGAGGACGGGGGCAGGTAGCTGTTAGCTACCTGCTGGGCCTCATGGGCCACTAGAGGTGAGCCCACTCGGACCTGCTGGCTCTCTCACTCAGGGAAAAAAGGGAAAGGTATTTCCTTTTAAATAAAACAGGTTTAAAGAAAGACATGCTCAGGGAGATAAAAGGTGTTTAGAGAAAATAAAAAAATAGTTTGGGAAGGAAATAATGTGCTCATATTAATAAAAATATCAGGATAATTATTTGCAAAGTTATTTTCATTACTTTAATTAAATCATCCCCTGTTTTTAAATAGTTTCAAAAAACCAATTATTTTCTAACAACAAATGATTCACCTCCAATATTCATAAGAACATGAGGGCCACCTCTTGAGCATTTTTTTAAAGAAATTTTAAAGCAACTTGAAAACTGTCAAGAAAATCAAACAAGAATTAAAGGTAAAGAATAAAGGTTTGAGAGAAGGAAGAAAAGAGAGGGAGAGGAGGAGGAAGTTGCACACATGGAGACCACCACTCTCAAGGCCAAAACCACACAAGGCACATCACCTACATGATCCAATACAAGACACACAACACAAGCAAGGATGATGAATGGCATGATGATTAAATGATGGATGCCATGATGCATGAATGCAAATCCATCACATGGGACAAGGTGCAAGACATCACATAGCTCATGACACAAGGTTCATACATATGGATTACATGCCAAATAAGGTAGGGACAACACTTGGGCTGTTACACCAGGCTGGCGGTCGCATCGAGGGGGCCACACCGACAGTGCAATTCCCTCTGCGACAACAAACCAAGAGGCAGCCACAACGAACTTCGCATGCTGACGAGCTTGAAGAGGCATCTATGGCCTCGTCCAACCCGCGCAATCATGGAGACCAGCGCGTGTCCTAGAAGACCGGTGGAAGGAACACACACGCATCACCATAGAGCAACGCAGGGAAGCACACCGTCAATCTGATAGGCGCAGCAACCCAGATGCTGGCAACCTTGGGCCCAGTGCTGGTGGGTACCTGCCTTATGAGGTTGGGTGTTCCGTCCTCACTCGCGAGGTGTGATAGGTCCGCTGGCCGTCAGCCCGAGCTTTCAAGCCTGAACTGATGGAGAAATATGTTGTAAAACTAAACCCGACAGAATTCCTGGGCATCTATACGATAGCCATTCAAGCTACCGGGGGAATAGATGAGAAGGTGCTCGCCTACTATTTCCATTTGGCACTCAAGCCAAACGTGAGAGCGTGGCTGACGCACCTGCCGAAGAACTCCATTTCGTCATGGGCTGACTTCTGCAACGAGTTTGTTGGCACCTTCATGGGTGGCCACCAGGAGCGAGGGCATCCCAACAACCTGCAAGTCCTTCTGCAAAAGGAAGGGGAAACCTTGCGGATATACATCCAGAGATTCAGTCAAGTACACCGCAACATTCCAGAGATACACCCCGCAACCGTGATTGCCGCGTTCCATTCGAATGTGCGCAGCAGAAGGATATGGGCCAAGATGAATGTTAGGCTCCCCAAGATCATCAATGAGCTGTACACATTGGCGGACAAGTGTGCTTGTGCTGAGGAAGGAAGGCGACTACCCTAAGAGGAGGCTCGCATTGAAGTCAATTCAGACGACGACGACGACGGTGCTCTTGGTCCGCAGGGGAAAAGTTGCAAACGCAATAAGAAGCGTAAGGGAAAGGCAATATTGGCCTTTGAGGGATCTGGCGATATCAGTGACGGCAAGAAGGCCAAGGCTGACGCCCCCAGCAAGGGAGCTGCCATATGCACTGATTGCCGGGAGGCTGCCACAGCTGAGAAGACCGAGAAATCCGACAGGCCATACTGCAAAATCCACTACACCAAAGGTCATGATCTCCAGGAATGACGCCAAGTCAAAGAACTTGCTGAGAAGCAGAGGGCTGAATACGAGAAGCATGACAAGGAGAAGGGCCAAGATGGTGCCGCCGGGAAGGGTCGTGGTGGTAGAGGATGCCGCCAGAGCAAGGCCCCGCAATAGAAGGAAAAACTAGCTAGAGGTCGTGAGAAGAAATAAGGAGATGTTATGAGTGATGATGAGGATGATGAAGAAGATTCTAGTGATCGAGAATTCCAGAAGGCAACTGAAGCCATGTGTGTTCATAGGGGTGCGTCCTTGCATTCCTCTCATCGCCAGCTCAAGTAGTGGGCACGTGAGGTCAACACCGTGGAGCCAACTGTAGAATCCAGAAGACCACTCCAATGGTCCCCCATGCCTATCATCTTTGATGAAGAGGACCATCGTGACCACACCACTTTGGTTGGATGTTTGCCGTTGTTGGTCTCCCAACAATCCGCAACCTCAAAGTAACCAAGATGTTAGTTGACGACGGGGCGGGGTTGAACTTTATCTCTCCTAAAGTGGTCAAAAGGTTGTAGATCCCTGACGGGGAGCTCAAAGCCACGGGTACATTCCAAGGAGTCAACCCTAGCAGGAGATGACCCAAGGGAAAGATCACTTTTCATGTGACGTTTGACCGTGAGTTTAACTATCGTACTGAGAAGGTGGTGTTTGATGCAGTCGAACTCCCTCCGCCTTACAATGGAATTCTTGGTCGCCTAGCTCTGGCATAATTCATGGCAGCATCCCACTATGCTTACAACACTTTGAAGATGCTAGGGCCCGTGGGAATCTTCTCCGTCCCATCTGATAAGAAGGATGCGGTTATATGTGTGGCCAAGATGTATCAAGACGCGGTAGCAGCTGAGGTCACGGAAACCCCATCTCATGCCATAGAATCGAAGAAAGTGAAGAAGCCTAGCAAGGATGCCGACAAGGACTTCGGGAAGCGCGCCTCTTCGGAGTGCGCTGCACCTGATGATGACCTGCCGGAGAGTTCTGCTAGCAAGAGATCAAATGTCACCTATCCTGAGACGAAGAAGATCCCGATAGGGCAGGATGAAACTGGTGGTACATTCACCATCAATGCCACCCTTAATGACAAATAGGAAAGCACGCTCGTTGCTTTCCTGCGGGCGAACGTCGATCTATTTGCTTGGCAACCATCTAACATCCCCGGTGTTCCCAAGGAGGTAATTGAGCACCACCTTGTTGTATGCCCTCATGCCAGGCCCATCAAGCAAAAAGTCAGGAAACAAGCTATTGGGGATATAACCCCGTGGTAAGACCCGCCCAGGAGGGGCCGGGTCATACCTAGCGGCTTGTTATCACATGGGCTGGAAGAGGAAGATTGGGCTGCATGATGGTTCATCAGATGGGCTGAGACGGGGGCCCAGAGATGGGAAGAAGACAGAAGACCCGTGCGGGTGAGCCGCCCGGAGACAGCCTGCTAGAATAGGCAAGGCAGCTTAGAGACGGAGTAAGATACATTGTAAGAGTCGGTATGAGACTTGTGTAACCCAGGGTCTTGACCTCTGAAAGCACAACATGCTCCCTTGGTGGTTTTGATAATTCATGACAACATACATTGTCCCTTGGACTGATATTTTTACCTAGTGTATTTCAGATATAGTCGATAGAGAGGTTTGGCAAAAGGAGATTGTGGAGTTACCCCAAGATGCAAGGAAATAGGTTGGCCAAGCTTCAAGCAAGAGGAATCTACATTTTACATTTGTGAGAAATCGCTTTGAGTCTATAGGAAAGCCAATACTATTTGAAGGGGGTAAGGTTCTGTTGGTGAACAATATGCTCAAACATGCACAAGTGATAGTCGCCAAAAACATCCACAAACTCTCCCACGAAAGTCTATTCTATACCTAACACTCAAAATTGGTGCAAACAACTTTCCCATACCGGTGCCACCAATTCCAGAACCTAGATAGACTCAGACAAACCCTAGCCACTTCGGTGCAACCGATTCCATACCGGTGCCACCGAGTTTAGGTTGCCAACTTTCCATTACGCAAATTCACATTTTTGGTCCCACCGAGAATGTTGGATCGGTGTCACCGAGATTGGAAATCTGACCGTTAGTCACCTTATCGGTGCAACCGAGTTTCCTATATCGGTCTCACCGAGATTCAAAAGTTGCCACCTTTTGGTCACTTCGGTACCACCGAGATTAACACATCGGTGTCACCGAGTTGGTCATTTTGTGTGTAACGGTTGGATTTTTGGGGATGCTTATATATACCCCTTCACCACCACCTACTCAAAAGAGAAGCACTCGGAACTATTCCATACCTATCCTATCAGATTTTCGGAGAGAGAACCACCTACCCTTGTGTTGTGGTCAAGATCTTCCACTCCAATCATACGGATCTTGATCTCTAGCCTCCCCAAGTAGCTTTCCACCAATCCCATCTCTTCCACCATGCCAAATCTGTGAGAGAGTGAGTGGGTGCTGAGGAGTCTATCATCTCGAAGCACAAGAGAAAGGAGTTCATCGTCATTACCGAGCCTATTACATTTTGGAGGGTGGTGCCTCCTAGATTGGTTAGGTGTCGCTTGGGAGACTCCTACTTTGTGTTGTGGAGTGAACCAAGAAGTTTGTAAGGGCAAGGATATCGCCTACTTCATGAAGATCTACCCATAGTGAGGCTAGTCCTTCGTGGACGGAAGCCGTTATGGAATAGTCAAGGTTGCTACTTCGTGGACCCTTTTGGGTGGAGCCATCCGTGGACTCTCGCGACCGTTACCCTCCATGGGTTGAAGACTCCATAAACATGGATGTACGATAGCGCCACCTATCGAAACCATGGAAAAAATCCATGCGTCTCCAACCGCGTTTGATCTACCTATCTCAACACTTTACTTCATATGCAATGTCTCTACTTTTCTCTGCCATATTTGTTGACATGCATGTGTAGGGCTGTTGGACTTGCTAGCTTTGCTAAAACTGTTAAAATCTGCCAACCAATTAACTTCGGAAAAGTTAGATTTTAAATTCCTGCTAGTAGTCTATTCACCCCCCTCTAGACACTCTTCTAGTGATCCCTCAGTTGGTATCAGAGCATTGGTCTCCATTGCTTCGGTTTAGTCACCGAGGAGGAAGATGGATGTGTCTAGTATAGGGAGTTTGAGTTGTAGAGTGCCCATTCTTGATGTAGAGTACTATAGTCAATGGAAATCTTTGATGCTTGAGCTGTTTAATGAATTTTAATTGTGAAAATATGTTATGCGCCCCTATGAGCCTCCTATTGATCCTTTGCATCCCACACACGAAAAAGAAATTGATATGCTATGCAATCTTAGAACTGTTAATCTCATTGTTACAGCATTGCCTAGAAATATGCTTAACCAAATAAAGAATTTTGCATGTTCTTACACTTTGTGGAATGATTTGGAGAAACAATATCCAAAATTATTCATTAAGTAATCTTGATGAAATTCTTCATAAAACCATTGCCTTTCACAAAATGTCGCCTAGTGATCCTAAATTTGATGCTTGTCTATTTGAGCTTAGAGACCTCATGCATGCTAAAGGAGATGCCACAACTATCAACAATATCATTATAGAGGCCCTTCGCATTCATAAACTTGAACATTGTCATGATCACCATCCTAACAAATCTCTTGTTCTTTATGACGAGGATTTTCCACTTGATGATGACAATATGAAACATGGCTACTATGATGAAGATGAGCTATTTGACATCGAGTATGAGAAGATTATGAAGAATCTAAGTCTCATGGCAAACTCCAAGGATTACATGTCCGGAGGAAAAGAGTGAATTCTCGATAGCGGATGTACCGATCATATGACTGGAGATAGAGAAATGTTTGAAGAGATTACACAAAACCATGGACCGTGAAGGTACTTAACATTTGGAGACAACTCCAAGGGTAAGGTACTTGGTCTTGGTAAGGTGGCCATATCCCATGATAGTTTTATTCAAAATTTTATGCTTGTTGAATCTCTTGGCTATAATCTTCTTTCCGTGTCTAGACTTGCCGACTTCGGTTTCAATGTGTTATTCACAAAATAGATTGCCAAGTGTTTCTCAAGATAATCATAAAGTGGTCTTTACTGGTATCCGTAAAGGTGATCTATACATTGTCGATTTCACTAAGAGATCCAAACCTCGCACTTGTTTAATTGCTAAATCTTCTAAAGGTTGGCTTTGGCATAGAAGATTAGGACATGTTGGCATGCGTAATTTAGACAAACTTATCAAAGGTGATCTTATACTTGGTGTTAAAGATGTTGTCTTTGACAAAGATAGACTTTGTAGTGCTTGTCAAGCTGGAAAGCAAGTAGGTGGAAATCATCCTGTTAAGAATATCATGACTACTAGGAGACCACTCGAGTTACTTCACATGGATGTTTATGGTCCCAACGCTTACAAGAGTCTCAGTGGAAATTCCTATGGTCTAGTTATAGTTGATGAGTTTTCCAGATTTATGTGGGTATTCTTTCTTGATGTTAAGTCGCAGGTTCAAAAGATCTTCAAGAACTTCGCTCGCAAAGTGCAAAATCAGTTTGAAGTGAAGATCAAGAAGGTTCAGAGCGATAACGGATCAGAGGTCAAGAACACCGATGTGGATACCTTTCTTGACGAAGAAGGTGTCTCACATGAGTTCTCAGCTACGTACACGCCTCAACAAAATGGACTTGTTGAGAGGAAGAACCGGACACTCATTGAGATGGCAAGAACGACGCTTGATGAATACAAGACACCAAAACACTTTTGGGCAGAAGCCATGGAAACAACATGTCATGCCACAAACCGACTTTACTTGCACAAGCTTCTCGGTAAAACGACATACAAGCTACTCACTGGTAACAAACCCCAAGTTGGATACTTTTAGGTATTCGTCTCCAAGTGCTACATTCTTGATAAGCATCATCGTACTAAATTTGCTCCTAAATCTCATGAAGGATTCCTACTTGGTTATGGATCAAACTCTCACACCTACCGTGTCTACAACAACTTCACTCGAAAAGTTGAAGAGACCGTAGATGTGAAGTTTGATGAATCTAAGGGTTCGCAAGTGGAACAATTGCCAAATGATGTAGGTGATAAGAACCCTTCGGAAGCTATCCTAGATTTACCCATCGGCAAGATTCGTCCCATGGAGGTGAAGGAAAGTATTTCATAAACTCAAGTGGAAGCCCCTACTTCATGATAAGGTGAACCACAACATGACATGGAAGCATCTACAAGCGGTACACGACAAGATGATGAAGAGGAGGAAGTGCATCACGAAGATCCACCACAACCTCCTTCACCACCACCTCAAGGGAACGACACCTTCAACAACAACGAAGATGAAGGAGATGATGATGAAGAAGAAGCTCCACCAACCAACAATCGGAAGTTGACCCGAGTTCGAGCACAAGTGACCAAGGACCCTCCCCTAAACCAAATCTTTGGTGATGTACAAATAGGCAGGATCACTCGCTCTAAAATTCGTGGAGCAAACTTCTGTGAGCATTATTCTTTAATTTCTAGAATTGAGCCCTTGAAGGTAGAATAAGCTCTTGAAGACGTGGATTGGGTGAACGCTATGCATGAAGAGCCTCACAACTTTGAAAGGAACGAAGTGTGGACACTCATGGAGAAGCCCGAGGATGAACACAACATCATCAGAACCAAATGGGTATTTCGAAACAAGCAAGAAGAAGACGGTTAAGTCGTGCACAACAAGGCTCGCCTCGTAGCTCAAGGATATACGCAAGTCGAAGGTATGGACGACGGTGAGACCTATGCCCCACTCGCTAGACTTGAAGCTATTCGCATTCTTCTTGCTTATGCCAATCACCATGATATCACGCTTTATCAAATGGATATTAAAAGTGCATTTTTAAATGGTGAGATTGAAGAAGAGGTTTATGTTAAGCAACCACCTGGCTTTGTGAATCCTAAGAAACTTAATCATGTTTACAAGCTTCATAAAGCTCTTTATGGTCTTAAGCAAGCCCCTCGTGCTTGGTACATATGTTTAACGAAGTTTCTTATCAAAAAAGGTTTTGAAATTGGTAAAATTGACGCAACCTTATTCATTAATAGAGTTAATGGTGAATTATTTGTATGCCAAATCTATGTGGATGATATTATCTTTGGTTCCACTAACCCTCAATTTAGTGAAAGATTTGGAAGTTTGATGTCCGAGAAGTATGAGATGTCCATGATGTGTTAGATGAAATTCTTTCTTGGCTTGCAAATAAAGCAATCAAAAGAAGGAACTTTCATCTCTCAAACTAAGTATACCAAGGACTTGATCAAAAAGTTCAACATGCAGGAGTGCAAAGGTATGAAAACCCCTATGCCTACTGGCGGACATATTGATCTTACCAGAGAGGATGAGCCGGTTGATCAGAAAGTTTATCGATCTATGATTGGTTCATTTTTATATCTATGCGCATCTCGTCCCGATATTATTCTTAGTGTTTGCATGTGTGCTAGATATCAAGCTGCACTGAAAGAATGTCATCTTTTGGCTGTAAAACGCATTGTGAGATACTTAATAGAAACGCCAAATTTTGGCATTTGGTATCCCAAGGGATCTTCTTTTGACCTTGTTGGCTATTCCGATTCGGACTATGTCGGTGACAAGGTTGATAGAAAATCCACCTTGGGTACTTGTCAATTTTTGGGCAGATCTCTTGTATCTTGGTCCTCTAAGAAACAAAACTCAGTATCTCTATCGACTACCGAAGCTGAGTATATTGCTGCTGGATCTTGTTGCGCGCAATTACTATGGATGACACAAACATTTAAGGATTATGGAATTCATGTTAAGAATGTTCCATTACTTTGTGACAATGAAAGTGCTATTAAAATTGGTCATAATCCTGTGCAACATTCTCGAACTAAGCATATTCAAGCTCCACATCATTTCATTCATGATCATGTTGCCAAAGGAGATATTAATCTTAAGCATGTTCGCGCTAACAAACAGTTGGCCGATATCTTTACTGAGCCACTTGATGAGAAGACATTTTGTCACTTGAGGAGTGACTTGACCATCATCGATGTTTCAAACTTGAGCTAGACTCACTCGGTTGCATGCAAGGGCATGAGCTTTCTTGATATTTCCATGTATCTTAACATTTCATCTTATGCCATGGAATTCTATGCTCCCTTGTATTGCATCTAATCTCTTGTAGGTACTTGGAAAAACTTCATTCCACAAGATTGCCATCAACTCCAATCATAAGCAATCTTGTCATTACCAAGTATCCACAATCCCTCTTGATGATGGAAGGAAGAAGGCCACTCAACCATATCCTTGACATATACTTGATCAAAATTGCACACTCTCAATTGGTATCATGTCAATAGGATATATCTATTGTTCTTCCTTGCATGACTAATCTTTGTAGGTAACCAGTGTACTAGAACAAGAAGGATTGCTCAAAACTCAAGATGATCTTCATCAACCTCGAGCATCCTCAACAAGTTCATCTACAAGCTACGTCGTCAACATCACTCAAAGGTATATACTCATGTCCTTGAAAAGGCTTTACTCCAAGAAATGAGCTAAAGAAACTCAAGCGACATGAAGACATTAAAACACTTAATCGAAAAATGGTAACCCCATTCTGAGCTTAACGTAGAGTATGACCTATGATCAAGTATTCTTGCTTGGCTCCTAAGTCGATATACTCTCATGGAGGTGACCTAGTCACCGCCCATCATCTAATTCAGAATCTGGTGTGGTTTGCTCTCTATTGCATGATTTCTCATAACTACTCCAATCTTCTCTAGTTGATGTCCCTTGTAAAAACTTCATATTTCATTGAAAATCTTTCTCTTGACTTTGTAAAAATAGAAACTTGGTTTCTCTTTCGGAGCTGCCGACTCAGATATCTCGGTTCTACTGAAATTGCAGATAAGCTGCACTACAAAATCTCGGTACCACCGATATATCTATCTCGGAGTCACCGATTTTCATTCTGTCTCATTTGAATTCGCTTTTGCAAATTCTGTGTTTTCTTAGTGATCTTTCTTGTAATACTTCTGTTACTTCGATGATCCTTTAATAGTAATAATAAAAAACTTGTATTACTTAGGGGGAGAAGAACAAAAGTTAATCTTGAGGAGAGAATTTTTGGTCTTCAAGGATCCCTATCTTCAATGAATAAAGGAGGAGAAGAACAAAGTCCTAGAAAATCTCAAAGGGAGAGAAATCATTTTCCATAACTCTCTCAGTTTTCATTTCTATGAATCCTACATTTCGATGGCCCTTGTTCTCAAGGATCCCTTCTCAGTCAATGATCCCTATAACTATCCCTCTTTTTAACCTTTTTGGAAATTAATGCCAAAGGGGGAGAAGACCAAAGCTTCATGCTAACAGGGAGATACATGCTTATGCAAAGGGGGATATATGATCAAGGGGGAGAGACAATATCAATACTCATACCTTTATAAACAGAAGGAGAATATCAAAGTAGGGGGAGAAGAAAATCTTTGACCTTTCTCACCTTATCCAATCCTAATATCTACATGTTAAGATTCAGGGGGAGAGGATAATCGATTTTCATATCTATGGATTCTCAAGAACTCAAGGTAAGTATATGCATCATATCCTTGGTCAGGATGATCTCTTGCTTATTGCACATATTGTTTGCGAGAGTGATGTCTTGAACAAAGATACATCTCATTCATATATATTTGATGCATATAGCCAAGATACACATGACCTGTTATATCCCTTCTACCTTATGTGTGTTCATGCATTCAAAAGCAACTATCCTTTAAATGACTGGACACATTTAGGGGGAGCAAGTCTAAGTCATGTGTCTCTCAAAGTCTTCAGTATAACCATCCATATCTTTATTTGAAACTTTGATTGTATGTTGTCATCAATTACCAAAAAGGGGGAGATTGAAAGCACAACATGCTCCCTTGGTGGTTTTGATAATTCATGACAACATACATTGTCTCTTGGACTGATATTTTTACCTAGTGTATTTCAGATACAGTCTATAGAGAGGTTTGGCAAAAGGAGATTGTGGAGTTACCCCAAGATGCAAGGAAATAGGTTGTCCAGGCTTCAAGCAAGAGGACTCTACATTTTATATTTGTGAGAAATCACTTTGAGTCCATAGGAAAGCCAATACTATTAAAAGGGGGTAAGGTTCTGTTGGTGAACAATATGCTCAAACGTGCACACGTGATAGTCGCCAAAAACATCCACAAACTCTTCCACCAAAGTATTTTCTATACCTAACACTCAAAATTGGTGCAACCAACTTTCCCATACCGGTGCCACCGATTCCAGAACCTACACAGACTCAGCCAAACCCTAGCCACTTCGGTGCAACCGATTCCATACCGGTGCCATCGAGTTTAGGTTGCCAACTTTCTATTACGCAAATTCACATTTTCGGTCCCACCGTGAATGTTGGATCGGCGTCACCGAGATTGGAAATCTGGCCGTTGGTCACCTTATCGGTGCAACCGAGTTTCCTATATCGGTCTCACCGAGATTCAAAAGTTGCCACCTTTTGGTCACTTCGGTACCACCGAGATTAACACATCGGTGTCACCGAGTTGGTCATTTTGTGTGTAACGGTTCGATTTTTGGGGCTGCCTATATATACCCCTTCACCACCACCTACTCGAAAGAGAAGCACTCAGAACTATTCCATACCTATCCTATCAGATTTTCTGAGAGAGAACCACCTACCCTTGTGTTGAGTTCAAGATCTTCCACTCCAATCATATGGATCTTGATCTCTAGCCTTCCCAAGTAGCTTTCGACCAATCCCATCTCTTCCACCATGCCAAATCTGTGAGAGAGTGATTGGGTGCTGAGGAGTCTATCATCTTGAAGCACAAGAGCAAGGAGTTCATCATCATTACCGAGCCTATTACATTTTGGAGGGTGGTGCCTCCTAGATTGGTTAGGTGTCGCTTGGGAGCCTCCTACTTCGTGTTGTGGAGTGAACCAAGAAGTTTGTAAGGGCAAGGAGATCGCCTACTTCATGAAGATCTACCCATAGTGAGGCTAGTCCTTCATGGACGGAAGCCGTTATGGAATAGTCAAGGTTGCTACTTCGTGGACCCTTTTGGGTGGAGCCCTCCGTGGACTCTCGCGACCGTTACCCTCCGTGGGTTGAAGACTCCATAAACATGGATGTACAATAGCGCCACCTATCGGAACCATGGAAAAAATCCATGCGTCTCCAACCGCGTTTGATCTACCTATCTCAACACTTTACTTCATATGCAATGTCTTTACTTTCCGCTGCCATATTTGTTGACATGCATGTGTAGGGCTGTTGGACTTGCTAGCTTTGCTAAAACTGTTAAAATCTGCCAACCAATTAACTTGAGAAAAGTTAGATTTTAAATTCCTGCTAGTAGTCTACTCACCCCCCTCTAGACACTCTTCTAGTGATCCCTCAACCTCCTATATAAAGGCAAGACCTAGGGATGGCTTAGAGAGAAACCAATCGATCAAGAGCTAGGTCAAGCGAATCCGCTCCCTTGTAATCGATACTCCAATCAATACATACAAAGCAGGACATAGGCTTTTACCTCATATCGAGGGGCCGAACTTGGGTAAATTTGTGTCTTTCGTCCTGACCAACCCCTTTGAGTCCACCACCTTAGTGATGGCCTCAAACCTAAGTCTTTGGACATCTGCCGTGACAAAACCATGACAATTGGCGCCCACCATGGGGCTAGCGCGTGGTGGTGTTGAGTTCTCAGAGGGCTCTCTCCCAGTGATTGAAGGATACGCTATCAGCTTGATGACGAAGAGTCACCGCGGCAAGCTCTACATCGACGATTCAGGATGGGGGCCTGAAACCGGCTCAATCGAGTACGGGTACCGGGTTCCCATTGGCAAGATGCACGTGTTCATCGGCAAGATTGATAGATCTACACCCGGGCCGGACATGTGCATCGACCTCCTCGAGCCGGCCCAGCGCATGACACCCGCCCGTGTTCAACCCGGGCGGAAGAGTGTTTTTGTCGGCTTTACGCAGGACAAGGGGGATTCCTTGTCGGGAGAGACCTTGGCTTTCTCAGATGAAGGATCTTCCAGCGAGGATGCAGAATCAATCTATCAACTTCATGATGGAGGGATAGGGGGCTATGCCAATGGTGACAGTATTCCAGAACCCTATGACCCGCCGAGTCGAGCCGCCATGTTCATGGCAGGCCCGACACCGGCTTCTAACGAAGCGACTTCCGGAGCAGCGGCGGGAGCAGGCCCACTCGGTGTTGAGCCTCCTAAAACGCCGGCTCAAGTTTTACTGGAGCTCATGGAGGAGCTAACAACTCTAATGTCCACAAAGGTGACAACCGAGAATTAGGCGGAGCGTAATGCCGAAATTAACCAGATCAAGGGACATACGGCTCAGGCCAAGGAGGGTATCAATGCAATGCAAATGCATTTGAATGCTGAGTTCGAGCACTTGAGGGCGGAGGCCCTCCATTTTGATCTGGATCAACGGGCTTCAGAGGCGGTTCATCGTAGAAGGACGCAAGTTGGTCTCCCTATTCGGCCTCGGAATCTCTTAAATACTCCTAGAGACGGGACGAGTACGCCGCCGATGGTAAGCCGGGTGGGGAAGGCGCCGCAGCAACAAGACTTGTCACGGAGGAACAAAGCTTTTCCGCGACACGTCGGGATGCCACCTGGCCATTATTCTAACCCGGTAGAAAACATGATAGCTGCGGCCGCCTGGCTTGACGCCCTCCCCTTGGCTGAAGGAACGCCGTTCACTGAGGAGGCGAGGAATGCAATTAGCCTATTACAGACAGCGGTGGACCAGCAAGAAAAGTACACGCACAGCCGGAGCCGGGTGCACTCTACGCCGGTTCACAGCCACAGCTATAGCTAGCGCATTGAGTTGCGAGTGGTTTCCATTAGTGAACAAAGGCGGAACCCGCCCAATCATGACGTACCTGAGAGGAATATTCAGGGGGCTATGAATGGAGGCCGGCCTCAGCGAGGGTCAACGCCGGTGACTGATTACCCAGAGATCCCTCAGCCGGTAGTGACAACCCCCATCGGCGCTTCTTCCAGGGGAGTTTTGTGCAATGTCTCATGGTGGATCTAAGGAATGAATGTTTGCCCAAGGACTTTACGGGGCCACGAAAAGTGCCTAATTATACATCATATTTTCCCCCAGAGGCCTGGGTCGAAAGCTATGAGCTGGCTATGGTGATGTTGGATGTTAGTGAGGCGGTTTGTGCAAAATACTTCATCATGATGTTAGAAGGGCCGACCTGCACTTGGTTGAAGGGCTTGCCACCTAACACCATCACATCTTGGGCCGAGTTGAAAGCACTCTTTATCAAGAACTTCAGGGGAACCTACAAGCAACCTGTGACGATCGTGGACTTGGATCATTGTGCATAGCAAGAATGTGAATCGGCCCATCATTGGGTCCGGCGGATCTCGACTGTGATCCACTCATTTGAGAATATTTCGGCGTCCCAAGCGGTTCTGATTTTAGAAAGGAATTGTCACATTGTACCCCTAAAGCAGAAGCTCGAGCAGTTGAAGCGCTCTTGTCAGGATATGGGTGAGCTCACGACGGCCCTCACCAAGTATGCGGATTCGGACACTACCAAAGACCCAAGCTCTGACAATGAGAAGTCAGCTCAGGGTAAGAAGGGCAACAACGGTAAGAACCACCAGGGTGGTGCTGGGAACGGCAGCCAAGGAAAGCAGAAGAACATGGATGGTGGGTCAGAATTGGTGGCGAACACCAATGCTGGGAACAGTCGTCCTAGGGGCAAGGGAAATTTTAGGCCGCCGTGCAACAAAGATAAGGAACCTGAGCCTCACAACTTGGAAGAGGCACTAAGCAGACCTTGCCCGGCACACAGCCAGCCGGATAGGGAAGCCACCCACACTTGGAAGGAGTGCAACATTATGCATGAGTTTTGGGAGTACAACCTTCATCAAAACCGTAATAATGGTAACGTCCCGTAAGGCGGTTCAGGTCCGGGCGGCTCAGGAGCCAGTTTTGGTGTCGGCGGGTCAGGTGAAGGTTACCAGGGTCAAGGGAATCAGAGTTAAGGAAACCGAGGAAATCATGAGCAGCAGGGCAATGGTGGTCAGCAACAGAATAACCACTCAGGATATCAGAGCAGCCCGAAACAACTTAGCGGGAGGCAGTATCATGGCTTCACTTCAAGCCTGGACAAGCGGGATCAGAAGCTGCACAACCGGGCGGTTAATACGGCCATGCCGGCTCTCCCGCGATACTTAAAGTGGTCAGAGTCCTCGATTACGTGGGGCCGGGAAGATCACCCACCATGGGTTGACAATCCGGGTCATCTAGCTCTAGTGGTCGCTCCTTAGGTTGGAGGATACAAGTTCACAAAGGTGCTCATGGACGGTGGTAGTAGTATCAATATCCTATACTACGACACCTTCCAGTGGATGGAGTTAATGGACATGGCTCTTCGATCGGCTTTCACGAAGTTTATGGTCAGGCCCTATTATGTCTATCTGCAGCTCAAGATGCCAGCCCTCAATGGAACGATCACGGTCCATGGTGATCGAAAAGTCACCATTGAATGTGAGGAAGGAGACGCGGCTTATGCAGAGTCAAGTTGCGCAGAGGCAGAGCTTAAGTTTTACAAGGAGAACATTGACCCGACGGATATGACTCCGTTGACCAAACCCAGTACAGAGTCTGGGCCGCCCTTGAAGTTTGCGGCGGATGACATGAAACTGGTGGATTTTACTCCGAGCGACTCATCCATACAGTTCACTATCGGGGCTAACATTGACCCCGCATAGGAAAGTGCGCTCATCGAATTCATCCGTGAGAATCGGGACATCTTCGCATGGAAGCCGTCTGACATGCCGAGTGTACCGAGATAATTTGCTAAGCACCACCTTAATGCAGATCCTAAATTTAAGCCGATTAAGCAATTCCTCTGTCGTTTCAATGAGGAGCGGTGTAAAGCAATTGCAAAAGAGGTGGCCCGGCTCTTGGCAGCAGGGTTCATTGTTGTGAGAACCTGGCTTAATAGGAATGATAGACTACTCATATCAACAAGGAATTCCTTATTTTCCGGGAGCCCACTCGAAAAGAACTCCAAAGTTAAGCGTGCTTGGCTTGGAGCGATTCTAGGATGCGTGACCGATCGGGAAGTTGGTCCCGGGTGCGCACGAGTGAGGACAAAGTGCGCAGGAAAGACGAGTGTTGGTCTGTGGGGCCAGTCTAGATCCCGCCACGTGTAACGGGTTGTTACAATTGGTATCAGAGCCGACCCTTGCGGTTACACGGGCATGCGCGGGTCAGGTGCACGGGCATGTGGTGCATAGCATGTGTGGCTCATCGTGGCACACAGCATGGCACATGTGCCAGACTGGATGCGCAAACGTGTGCCAAAAGGGAACGTTCCTGATGGGCCGACGAGGACGTCGGTTCCTTTGAGTGGGGGTGTATGTGAGAGCCTGGCTTAATAGGAATGATAAATTACTCATATCAACAAGGAATTCCTTCTTTTCCAGGAGCCCACTCAAAAAGAACTCCAAAGTTAAGCGTGCTTGGCTGGGAGCGATTCTAGGATGGGTGACCGACCAGGAAGTTGGTCCCAGGTGTGCACAAGTGAGGACAAAGTGCGCAGGAAAGATGAGTGTTGGTCTGTGGGGCCAGTCTAGATCCTGCCATGCGTAACGGGGTGTTACAATTGTAGAAGTATTTCACCCGGAGTGGTTAGCCAATCCCGTGCTGGTACACAAGAAGAACGGAACGTGGCGTATGTGTATAGATTACACAGATCTTAATAAGGCCTGTCCGGTTGACCCATTTGCTCTCCGCCGTATCAACCAAATTATTGATGCAACGGCGGGCTGTGTGAGTTTATGCTTCCTGGATGCCTATTCTGGGTATCATGAAATCAAGATGGCAGTCAAAGATCAAGAGAAGACATCGTTTATAACACCTTTTGGGGCTTTCTGCTATGTGTATATGCCGTTTGGGCTCAAGAGTGCACAGGCAACTTATCAATGTTGTGTACAGAATTGCCTTCGCGGCCAGATTGGGCACAATGTTCATGCTTACGTGGATGATATTGTGGTTAATTCAAGGAAGAAGGAGACGTTGCTGGACAACCTCGAGGAAACATTTGATAATTTATGGGTCTATAAGATGATGCTTAACCCAGCTAAATGTGTTTTTGGAGTTCTTGCAAGTAAGCTTCTGGGATTCTTGGTTTCGGAGCGAGGAATCGAGGCCAACCCGGACAAAATAAAGGCCATCACGTCACTAGCTAAACTAGCGAGCGTCAATGATGTGCATCGCTTGGCGGGTCGTATTGCCGCTTTAAGCCGCTTCATCAGCTGCCTGGGGGAGAAGGCTATTCCTTTGTACTAGATGATGAAAAAGACGGATGAGTTTGTCTGGAGTAAGGCTGTTGATGAAGCTCTAGAAGCGCTCAAAAAGTAGTTGGTGGAGCCGCCGATCTTGGCTGCTCCGACTGAGAAAGAACCCTTGCTCCTTTATGTGGCGGCTAATAACAGGGCGGTCAGTTTGAGATCGTAGTAGAACGCAAGGAAGAAGGGAAGGAGTACCCGATCCAGAGGCCGGTCTACTATGTCAGTGAGGTTATTATAGAGTCTAAGCCAAGATACCCACATTAGCAGAAACTAATATATGGGGTGTTCATGGCAAATCGCAAGTTGAAGCATTATTTCCTTGCACACTAGATTACGCTGGTTAGTTCTGCTCCGCTGGGAGATATAATGCAGAACCAGAACCACTGGCATAATTGCTAAGTGGGCGCTGGAGCTTGGGCCTCTCAATTTGAAATATGTACCTCGCATGGCCGTGAAGTCTCAAGCATTGGTGGATTTCATAAATGATTGGACGGAGTGTCAGTCGCCGGAGGAAAAGCCAGACAATACGTATTGGACAATTCACTTTGATGGGTCCAGACAGTCGGAGGGATCGGGGGCTGGAGTTGTCTTGACTTCCCCCAAAGGTGATAAGTTCTGTTACGTACTAAGGCTGATGTTTCCTTGCACAAACAATGTAGCCGAGTACAAGGCTTTGCTTCATGGACTTCCTATGGCAAAGGAGATGAATTTGAGCCGGGTTAGATGCCTTAGCGACTCAGATCTTGTAGCGCATGAAATTTCATGCACGTGGGACTCCAAAGACCCGTGGATGGCGGCTTATCGACAGGAGGTGGATATCGTCGCTGGCCATTTCAAGGGTTACGAGGTAGATCACATTGATCGTCGCAAGAACAAAGTGGCTGATGCATTGTCAAGACTGGGCTCTCAGCATAAGCCGGTGCCGCCTAATGTTTTCTTGGATGTAATTTATGACCCGTCTGTTGAGCTACCTTCAGAGGAGGATCTGGCTATACCTGACCCGAAGGGGAGCTAGTGGCGTCTTTACATGTTATTTTGGATTGGACGCTGCCGTACCTGGCGTACCTTACCGGGGCCGAGTTACCTGAGGATGAGACTCTGGCGCGGCAAATCATGAGGCGTTCTAAATCAATGACCATCATTAACGGTGAGTTGCATAAATGCAGCGTTACCGGTGTCTTCTAGCGTTGTGTTTCTCCATAAGAAGGCAAGGAAATTCTATATGAAATACATGCTGGTGATTGTGGACATCATGCCGGGTCAAAAAATTTGGTGGCTAAGGCTTTCCGACATGGTTTCTTTTGGTTGACGACTCATAAGGACGCGGAGGATCTGGTCGCTAAGTGCGATGGGTGCCAGAAGTTTGGAAGACATGCTCATGTGCTGGCTCAGAAGTTACGGATGATACCGATCACTTGGCTGTTCGTAGTATGGGGGCTTGATATGGTTGGACCTTTCAACAGACCGTTGACGGGACAAACCTCACCAGTGGGGCCCACTGGTTAGTGACCCAGCCTCTAACAGAGCTAATTAACTAACTAATTACTAATTAGTTTAGGGTAGGGCCCACTGGTCAGTGGGCCATTAACTTAGTTACTTTTGTTAATTCAATTATTAATCCAGTTTTGACTAACAGGGCCTGGCCCCACTTGCCAGTGACCCAGGGGTCAAACCCCTGGTGGTCAAACTAGTTGACTCGCCGGCGTTGAGCCGCTGGCGATGTCAGGGGTGGCAGAGGGGTCGGGTTCCCTCCTCCAGCGACCAAAAGGAAGGCAGAGGGGACCGATCTACTCTGCTTGCTCGCGCGCGTTGAGCCCGACACCTCTCAGGGGCTGGGATGGCCAGAATCGGCGTCGGCGATGAGCACGATGGCTGCCGGAGCTCGGGAGAGCATGGGCTCGTCGAGCCAGAGCTCGAATGAGCCACCTAAGGGCTCCTAGGGCTCCCTGGGATCATCCTGAGCACGACTACATGCTCGGGTGCAAGCTTGGGCCGCTGCAGCGACGGCCACGTCCTCACCGGTGGCGAGGAGCTCTCGAACCCGAGGGAATCCGGCGCTAGAATGCTATATCGAAGGGGAAAGAGGGGGAAAAGGTCCAGGGGCTCATGGCGGTTGCAGAGGTGTCGAGAGCGGGCTCGGGGAAGGCTTGGAGAAGCGGCGAGCTTCACTTCTTTGCCAGCGGCTAGAGGTTGAAGATGATGGCAATGCGGTGATGTAGAGCTCCCGGGATGTGTGGATTGGCGAGAAGGAAGAGGGCATCGAGGCAGAGCGATTGGGGGGCTCAGGAGCGAGGGGTGCGACTAGAGCGATGACGCTACGGCGGCGGGGCTTCGGCAGCCATGGCGACAAAGGGGGAGAGAAGGAGAGACCGGTGAGAGCAAGAGGAAGAGAGCGATGGGGACGACTCTCTGAGTTTATGCCCGTCGCGCTGGCAACGGGGAGGCAGGCAGGCAGCTGCCGGCGTGGAGGCACGACCGTGCGCGCGCGGTGGCCACACGCCCATCCTCTTGTCCGCCAAGAGGACGACGACCTCCCTGGGCCAGGTGGGCCGGCCTGGCCTGGGCCTAGATGAGCTTCCTCTTTTGGTTTTTCTTTTTCCTGTTTCTGTTTTATTTTTATATCATTTGTCTTATTTATTTTTTAGGCACAATTGCTAATTATAAAATATCCCAAATATTTTATAGAGCTAAGTTTGAATATTTCAAACTTCTACAAAAAGTTTCAGAATATTTTAAAATCTGAAATAACGATAATGCTTTATTAGGCATTTTCAGCAGATTTAATGTTTATTTTTAAATTGCTATAAATGTTCAAGTATTTAAGATGGCCCCTGATATATTCATGTCCATATTTATCAGACATAGGGGACATTTTAGATTGGCATTTTGGATTTGTTGGTTTTTCACAAACTTTGAATTAGTTTGATTCAAATGAGGGTTTGGGGGTTTCTTTTAATCCCCATTTCAAGTTGATGCAAAAAGTTAAATATGATGCACACACATGTTGTCCTAAGAAGCTATCTAGGGATGTGACAACTCACCCCCACTCAAAAGAATCTCGTCCCGAGATTTGGAAGTCGTCGGGAAGAGTGCGGGGTACTCTAGTCGAAGACGATCCTCTCTTTCCCATGTGGCCTCCTTCTTAAAATGGTGTGACCACTGAACCTTGAGAAACTTGATGTTGTGATGCCGAGTGGTACGCTCAGCTTGGTCAAGAATACGGACAAGGTATTCTCGATATGTAAGGTTATCTTGGAGATCAAGCGCTTCGTGGTCTACTTCACGGACAGGGTCCGAGAAGCAACGCCTGAGTTGCAAAACGTGGAAGACATCATGAACCTTGGAAAGATGCGGCGGAAGTTCCAATTGGTAGGCAACCTCTCCTCGTTTAGCAAGAATGCGAAAAGGTCCAATGTAACGAGGAGCCAACTTGCCCTTGATACCGAATCGGTGGGTACCCTTCAGAGGTGTAACCCGAAGATAAGCCTTCTCATCAACTTCATAGGTCACAGCCTTATGATGACGATCATATTGGCTCTTTTGATGGAATTGGGATGTTTTCAACTTTTCAGGAATAATGCGAACTTGCTCCTCTGCATCTTGGATCATATCCGGGCCAAAGAGTTGCCTCTCTCTGGTTTCTGACCAGTTAAGAGGTGTTCAACACATTCGTCCATAGAGAACTTCAAAAGGGGCTTTGCCCAAGCTTGATTGATAACTATTGTTATAAGAAAATTCGGCAAATGGAAGACATTTCTCCCAATTCATACCGAAGGATATAACACAAGCTCGAAGCATGTCTTCGAGGATTTGATTGACTTGCTTAACTTGACCACTTGATTGCAGGTGGAAAGAAGTGCTAAAGGATAGATGAGTCCCCATAGCGGTTTGAATTTTTTTCCAAATTTGGGAAGTAAAGATACTTTTGCGGTCCGAGTTAATCTCCAAAGGCACATCGTGGAGATAAACTATTCGAGAAACATATAACTCCGCTAGCTGGCTAGCAGTTATACTCTCCCGAACAGGAACAAAATGAGCCACTTTGGAAAGGCGGTCAATGACCACAAAGATAGCATTATTCCCTCTCTTAGTCCTGGGAAATCCGGTAAAGAAGTCCATACCGACCTTATCCCATTTCCATTCAGGAATAACTAAAGGTTGAAGGTTGCCAGCAGGCCTTTGATGTTCTGCCTTAACGCGATGACAAATGTCGCAATTAGCAACGAACTAAGCAATTTCTCTCTTCATCCTAGTCCACCAGAACCTCTGGCGTAGGTCCTGATACATCTTGGTACTACCAGGATGAATCGTGAGAGGTGAATCACGAGCCTCCTTAAGAATCAGCTACCGAAGCTGTTGGTTCTTGGGAACCACCAAACGGTTCTGGAAGAACACCACACCTTGATCATCAATAGAGAAATCTTTAGCGATACTGCTATTGAGGTTCTCTTTGATCCGGGAAATACCCTTATCATGCTTTTGGCTAGCTATAATTTGATCCTCAAGAGTAGGTTTCGCCACCAGGTTGGAAAGGAACCCTTGAGGAACAATGTGGAGGTTCAACTTCCGAAATTCCTCATAGAGAAGTGGTTGACCTTGTTGTAACATCAGGTTGTTACAATAAAACTTATAACTTAGTGCATCAGCCATGACATTGGCTTTTCCCGGGGTGTAAGTTATCCCTAAGTCATAATCTGTAATCAACTCAACCCATCCTCTTTGCTTGAGATTCAAATCTGGCTGAGTGAAAATATATTTCAGACTTTGGTGATCAGTGTAAATTTTGCAACGATTACCCAGAAGGTAATGTCACCAAGTTTTCAGTGCATGGACCACAGCTGGAAGCTCAAGATCATGTGTTGGATAATTATCATGTGGACACAACTGTTGAGATGCGTATGCAATCACATGACTGTCTTGCATGAGAATGCAACCTAATCCTTGTCGCGAGGCATCGCAATAGATAACAAAGTCCTTAGAAAAGTCTGGTGGCACCAGAACGCGAGTAGAGGTCAGTCGTCTTTTCAACTCCTGAAAGCTGTGCTCGCATTGTGGAGTCCACTCGAACTTTTTATCTTTCTTGAGGAGTTCAGTCAGAGGTTTCGCAACCTTGGAGAAATTCTCGACAAAGCAGCGACAATAGCTCGCTAAGCCAAGGAAACTCCAAACTTGCTTAACTTATTCAGGTTGAGTCTAATCATGGAGGGCCTAAACTCTCTCGAGATTGATAGCACTACCTTTACCAGAGATCACGTGGCCCAGGTAGGTCACTTCTGGCAACCAAAATTCACACTTGGAGAATTTGGCATACAGACGATGCTCTCGAAGTTTCATCAATACCAGCCTTAGATGCTCAGCATGTTCCTGTTCATTCTTCGAGTAGATGAGTACATCGTTGAGGTAAACCACGACGAATTTATCCAAATACTCCATGAAGATCGACTTCATCAAGCGAGAGAAGGTGGCTGGGGCATTGGTTAAACCGAAGGACATCACGGTGTACTCGTATTGTCCATAACGAGTAACAAAAGTCGTGTTTGGAATGTCCCCATTTCTAATTCTGATTTGATGGTATCCCAACCTCAAATCCATTTTGTAAAAGATAGAAGATCCAACGAGTTGATCATACAAATCGTTGATCCTGGGGAGCGGATACTTGTTCTTTATGGTGACCAGATTCACTGGCCGATAATCCACAACCATTTGATCCGAACCATCCTTCTTCTTGACGAAGAGGACGGGACAAACCCAAGGAGAAGAACTAGGATGGATGAAACCTTTCTTCAAAGCCTCATTGAGTTGTTTCTTAAGTTCGGCTTGTTCTAAGGGTGCCATTTTATAGGGTCTTCTGGCTATTGGGACAATCCCTGGGATGAGCTCTATCACAAACTCAACATCTCTGACAGGTGGAATTCCTGGTAGTTCTTCTGGAAAGACATCCGGGAAGTCTCAGATTACCGGAATATCTTCTAATTCTAGAAGAGGGCTAGCATTGAGAGAATAGAGTTGGCGCTTGGCTGCTCAAGTGGAGACATTGACTATCTTAGCCGAGGGATGTGTAAGTTGAACATTCCAAGTATGAGTATCAATCTTAGCATAGTGGGCTTTCATCTAGTCCATGCCTAAGATGATATTGATGTCCGAAGACTTGAGGCCAATCAAAGATGCTAGCGAGACTAGCCTATCCACTAGAATCTCATTGTCATGGCTCACTCTAGAAGTTTTCCATTTTGAACCACGAGTCTTAACTACTAAAGGAGTAGGCATATCACAAAAAGACATGTTATGCAACTGTGCATAACTTTCTGAGATGAATGAATGGGATGCCCTAGTATCAAATAGAACAGATGCTGGATGACTATTGACAAGGAGCGTACCTAGGATAACATCAAGGTCCTCAAGGGCTTCCTCAGTAGAAACATAGTTCACTCGACCACGAGGGGGAACTGGCTTCACATAGAAGGCTTTTCCCGGCTTCCCACGTCCAGCCGGCTTAGCACTGTTCTAAGGACACTCACGGGGAGCAGCATTGGCAGGAGGACCTCCAAATGTCCTAGCCGGAGGATTGGGCTGAGCTGGGCGAGGCGCCTGGAAGAATGGCCTCGCGGTGTACCTTGGTGGCAGAGCTACGTTGGGCACCCACACCCGGCATTTGTTGGGGCCCAAGCCAGATGCGGGCCTGAAGTCATGGTTGTGCTTCCTAGTGCCCTCATAGTTAGTCTGTCCAGTGTCGGCATTGATAGCCTTGTTGACGAGAGCTTGGAAAGTTGTACACTCATGCAAGCGCAGATCTCGGCGGAGCTCAGGACTAAGTCCCTTATGGAACCTAGCCTGTTTCTTGGCATCAGTTGAAAGTTCCTTCGGAGCATAGTGAGCAACATTGTCGAACTCACGACTATAGGCATCCACTATCATTCTGCCCTGGGTGAAAGCACATAACTCCTCTCTCTTGCGATCCATCAGCCCTTCCGGGATGTGATGGGTACGGAATGTTGCGCTGAAATCCGCCCAAGTTGGTGCAGGGCCTACGGGACGCATAGCTTCATAATTTTCCCACCACAGATTGGCGGGTTCCTCCAGAAAGTATGCAGCAAAGGTCACCTTGTTGGCCTTAGAAACATTGGCAGCCCGGATTTTGCAGGACATGCTCGTCAGCCAGTCGTCCGCGTCGAGCGGGTCGACTGAATGGTGAAACTTAGGTGGGAACAGCTTGACGAAGTCATTGAGAGACACACCATCATTGCGATCATTGCAGGGAGCACGCGCCGTGTTCTGTTCAATATGTTCCAACAGCCTGTTGGTCTCCCTTTTGTTCCATTCAGCTTCAAGCATCACTTCTGCCAACGAGGGCGCATGTGGCAGATTCTCTTGCCTTGGCTGGCTTCCCTCGCCCTACTCGGGGGCAGGCACGGGGTTATTCCTGGTTGCCACCATCCTGGAAAAACAAACCCACAACTTAGAAACGGAAGACACGAACTCTAAGACATGAGATAAGGAATGTGCTGGCCAACATGGCATGCATGGGTAAACACCCGATCAACATGGTAATACCAACTGCCATATGAACACCATGATTCATACACACCATGACATAGTTCAGTACAAGCCCAAGCTGAAATGCAAACTACGGAAAGATGACACAACTCATCGGAGGCATTAGAAGCTTCCTATACATTATCTATCTACACCTCCGGGACTCAACTCTCAACCTCAGTCATATCCCACAAGACACGCAGGACTGTGGCAATACGACTACTACCATACTAGTACTTACATCCACGTACGCAAGCATCGCCGTAGAATGCCTCATATAGGTTACCCCCGTGGCTCGGGAGCTGAACCTAAGGATCTGGAAACACTCTAGCCTGAGACCCCTGGAACCGTAAGGACACGAATGTGGCCTTGGTCCCCTTGTTGGTGGCAATAGCGGTCCTTGAAGAGGGGTGATGCCTCCAACATCGGGCCAGTCTACACATGCTAACAGATGAGTCCGCGATGGGTTCAACATCTCCAAATCTTCATAGCCTCTGTGCACGATAGGTGCTAACTGCGTCAGGGCTGTCCAAAGACGTGCATGGGTAGCATAAAGCTCCATGCGAAGGGCACGTGCATCATGATCCCTGTTCTCCAACATCTTAGCGGTCACCTGCAGCCTAGGGTTCTCATCAGAACGATCATAGTAGGCTGCACTAAGATAGCTATCCTCTCCTCCCAAAGAATCAGGAACATAATAGAACTCTGTGTTCTGAAGCAGACCATGGTGAAACCTCATGATAGTCAGCATGGTGGAGGCGGCCTCCTGAACTGCCATGTCTATGGTGACACCTAACCCATAAGTCTAGTGAAGCGGCTCTGCAGCTCCAGGATATGAGGGATATATCTTAACAGTGCACAGATACTGGCTCTGGTTGAAATCTCGATACTGCTCCTCCACTGTGTACTCTGGGTACCAACGGTATCCAGCCTCCATCATAACTCTAACCAACATGGCCTGTGACCCGGTACATCGATGCACCTGGTCAGACGGACCACCTAACGAAAAGGACGAGGGGGCATCTGAAACAGAGAATGATGCAAAGACAATAGAGACGCTAGCAGAAATTGGACAGCATAACGGCTGTAATTGCTCAAAAAGGATTTTGAGACAACTGCAAAAGATTGGAAAAGCATAACCACTCGACTCTCTAGACTCAAATCTCTTCTCCAACTGTTTGTCACACCAACAATACTTGAGTCCCGAATTCACTTGCAAACAAGCTAGCTAATAGTCCATGGTTAGTAGCTCGTCATCCTAAGCAATAGGTGAGAAGCCTAGTTCTTATCCCCGTAGAAAAGATGAGAATGACTCAGAATAGAATAACTTGGGAAGAGGATTAAAAAGAGCCTTACGTTCCCTTCCACAATCAATTCCCCTACTTTTCTATAGTGTTTCTAGACTCAACTTCGACCGGTTTGGCTTGGTAGTCCTACAGTCAGTCAGGCTTTGATACCAATGCTGTCGGGATCCCGATCCTAAGTCATATGAATCCAGACTATAACATATCACATCACTTTGTGGCCTCACGCATGGTAAGCTCCACGGCTGCAGCATTACCTTAGCCGGGACCATTTGCGTCTTTTGGCTCACGTATGTGAACATGTCGCTGGCAATCAAATGAAAGAGAACTCGGGCCGACATGACTAGTCATAGAACCCAAGTGTCACATCCGTACGGAAACAGACATACATAACCCAGCAATGCAGGTGTCGGCCTCAAGCATGTGTAGACGAGTCATAGCAAGCTACAAGGACTCCATTATGACATGGGACATAAATGCCATCACTGCACGTAGACGAGTCATAGCAGGCTATAGGGACTCCATTACACTGCAAGACATTTCCCTGAAGGGACAGACACAACAACAAAGAAGGATACATGCCGGTCAGTCAATGTGTCTGGAGCAGTAGCAAGCTACCAAGGCTCGATTGAAGCACAAAGAGGCAGTTTCCCGTAAAAGAGTACTACTAAAGGCACATGACTAGGTGTCGGATCCCATACATATCGTTGCATGTCACACGTACGCACGACATGCCCGATATGCATAGATACAACTATGGCATCACAACATAACCATACATCAACACAACTTTTATTTAAGAGGCTCAGAAGATCCTTGCATAATATGTTCTTACAGGTAGGGGTCACATGACCCGACACTCAAGTCATACAAGCAAGTTCATACAAACCAAGCGGAAGCATCAAGCTATCTAAGTATAGACAGTTGAAAGGGGAAGACGCACATGGCCTGACTATCTACAACACGCCATAGGGCATAAGGTCATAGCTGGGACACCAGCTATTTGGCATCGGCGACATCTAGATAGAACCCACTTGATGGGTCCTGAGTCTCATCTGCAACATTTATTAAGCAAACATGAGTACAATCGTACTCAGCAAGACTTTAAAACAGACCTAGACTATTCATGCTCATGTATCAACAAGGGGAGTGGTGGAGTTTATGCAGCAATGCCAACTTTGTTTCATGGCTAACCTACACTACACAATTTTAACTCTTTGTTTAAATTTTAGATGTCGCACACGAGTCCACTAACTCCATAAGAATACACCAGCATGGATTCACTTCCGTCTCCTGCGAGAGTGCCATCCACGGTACTCACACTTGTCTTGATATTTTTATGAGTATCCATTTAATTATCTATGAACATCATAAGTTTTCCAAGTAGTCCATATCTGAGGATGCGGCTATTTGAATAGTTTCATACCCTGCAGGTGTGTACTTCTTCACACACGCTCTCGCCACTTATCGCTGTGTGCTCATAAAACCATGCACCTCGGCAACCTTCAAGCGGAAGCCCAGCGAGGGAGTCGGCCCCGACCGTCAATCACATAAGACCTCTAGTCTAGGCTATCGCCTATTTGAGACTGAACCCGCATGGAAGTCCGGCCGTAGTTTCCGCTACGGCCCCAAACAATGTGTGTAGAGTTCCCAAGCCCACCATTTGGGTGACCCTTGGTACACCGTGCCACTGCCTACGCCGTTGTAACCCACCCCTAGGGTTAGCGCTACGCACGGCCTCCAGCATGCTATAAACACCAGAAACTACTTGCAACTCCTGGACCAAGGACTAAGCGAATGATAAGTCGAGTGGGGTCATATTTCAGGGCCCAGCATGTGGTAGTAACTAGTCTTGGATCACAAACACGAAACTCAGTTCCTAAGAACGGTCCCAATGAGACAACCCACTATGTACTCCTACATAGCCTCTCATCGCTACCTGTACCGAATCGGGTTCATCATAAGCTTATCACATCTGACCACCTTTTTTCACTCCAATTCATCACCCAGATGAATCAGACCTGACACAACTCTAAGCATAGCAAGCATAGCAGGCAAAGTAAGCAAAGCACATCATGGCACAAGCATCTACCACGTATGCTAGGTTGCAAGGTTTAGCTATTTACTATGACAATGACAGTTCATGCAAAGCAATGGGTTAATCTACCGTGTATGACAGACAAGTGAACGTTTGTCCTAATGCAATAAACAAGAGCAAGAGCGAGAGAGTGGGATGTTATCGGAATGATCAAAGGGGTTGCTTGCCTTGTTGGGAAGCGGGAAGGTTTTCTCCGTCGTTGGAATACTCAGAGGTATCCTCAGAAGCAGGGCCTACCGCAATGCAAATGAATATCAATCAATACATGGCAAGTGCAACAATATGATGCATGATCATGACATGGCAGCATGTATGGATGAGCTAGTGCAACTACTGTCCAAGTTAAATGAAGTGATTTGAATATAGGTTCAAAATCATTCTCCATTTCATATTTCATAAGTTAACCTATTAGTGAATGTTAATGTTCATCCACATAGGTTGCTCTAACATGCATGATAACATCACCATTGGATTCATTGGATTTCTCTCATAAATTTCTATATATAAATTATTTCAATCTGAGTTATAGATTATTTTCTATGAATTTTACAAGTTTTAAATAGTTTTTGGAATTATTTTAATTCAGAAAATCATTACTGTATCAGCATGACATCATCATGATGTCATCTAGTCAACAAACCGTTGACAGGTCAAACCTGACCAGTGGGGCCCACTAGTCAGTGACCCATCCTCTAACAGAGCTAATTAACTAACTAATTAGTAATTAGTTTAGGGTAGGGCCCACTGGTCAGTGGGCCATTAACTTAGTTAATTTAGTTAATTGAATTATTAATCCAGTTTTGACTAACAAGGCCCGGCCACACTTGCTAGTGACCCAGGGGTTAAACCCCTGGTGGTCAAACTGGTTGACTCGCCGGCGTTGAGCCGCCGGCGACATCAGTGACGGCGAAGGGGGTCGGGTTCCCTCCTCCGGCGACCAAAAGGACGACGGAGGGCACCGATCTACCCTTCTTGCTCACGCGCGTTGAGCCCGACACCTCCCAGGGGCTGGGATGGCCAGAATCGGCGACATCGATGAGCACGACGGCTGCCGGAGCTTGGGCGAGCACGGGCTCGTCGAGCCAGAGCTTGAATGAGTCACCTAAGGTCTCCTAGGGCTGCCTAGGATCATCCTGAGCACGACTACGTTCTCAGGTGCAAGCTCGGGCCGCTACAGCGACGACCACGTCCTCGCCGGCAGCGAGGAGCTCTCGAACCTGAGGGAGTCCGGCGCTAGAATGCTCTATCGAAGGGGGAAAGAGGGGGAAAAGGGCCAGGGTTCATGGCGGTTGCAGAGGCGTCGAGAGCGGGCTTGGGGAAGGCCTGGAGCAGCGGCAAGCTTCACTTCTTCGCTAGCAGCCGGAGGTTGAAGACGACGGCAATGCGATGATGTAGAGCTCCCGGCGATGCGTGGATTGGCGAGAAGGAAGAGGGCGTCGAGGCGAAGCAATTGGGGGGCTTAGGAGCGAGGGGGCACAGCTGGAGCAATGATGCTACAGCGGCGGGGCTTCAGCAGCCATGGCGACAAAGGGGGAGAGAAGGAGAGACGGGTGAGAGCGATGGGGACGACTCTCTGAGCTTATCCCCGTCGTGCTGGCAAGGGGGAGGCAGGCAGGCAGCTGCCGGCATGGAGACACGGCCGTGTGCGTGCGGCGGCCACACGCCTGTCCTCCTGGCCGCCAAGAGGATGACGACCTCCCTGGGCCAGGTGGGCCGGCCTGGCCTGGGCCTAGATGAGCTTCCTCTTTTGGTTTTTCTTTTTCCTATTTCTGTTTTATTTTTCTATCATTTGTCTTATTTATTTTTAGGCACAATTGCTAATTATAAAATATCCTAAATATTTTATAGAGCTAAGTTTGAATATTTCAAACTTCTATAAAAAGTTTCAGAATATTTTAAAATCTGAAATAACGATAATGCTTTATTAGGCATTTTCAGTAGCTTTAATGTTTATTTTTAAATTGCTATAAATGTTCAAGTATTTAAGATGGCCCCTGATATATTCATGTCCATATTTATAAGACATAGGGGACATTTTAGATGGGCATTTTGGATTTGTTGGTTTTTCACAAACTTTGAATTAGTTTGATTCAAATGAGGGTTTGGGGGTTTCTTTTAATCCCCATTTCAACTTGATGCAAAAAGTGAAATATGATGCACACACATGCTGTCCTAAGAAGCTAGCTAGGGATGTGACAGCATCCCTACTAGCCCGGGCCTCTGCCATTGTCTCTTTTTTGTGTTACAGATTTGTGCAAAAGATGAACACTTCTACATGGTCGTTTAGGGGCTTCCAACCCACCGGGTTTAGCTCGCTCACCCTCTTGATCAGATCTTTAGCCAAAATAGCAGCATTGTGCGGCGGCTTGCAAGATGGTGACTTAAAAGTTGGCGGTCCACCTTATTGGCAAACGATTTAAGGTTGCCCAAGAGTACGAGCCACCACGTTGCGACCGTTCAAACATGGGTGCACTACCTTATTGGCGAAAGATTTAAAGTCGCCCAAGAGTACGAGCCACCATGTTGCGACCATTCAAACATGGGTGCACTACCTTATTGGTGAAAGATTTAAAGTTGCCCAAGAGGATGATCCGCCATGTTGCGACCGTTCAAACATGGGTGCCTGGATTTAAGGCGAGGTTGGGGACCCTGAACTTACTCCATCAAACAAGGTCAAAAGGGGTGCTGCGAGTTGTGAACTTACCCTCTTTTGATCCGCGAGCCCGTGTTATACCTACCTGTATGCAGATGTTGCTCTGCTAGGGGTGCTGCAAGCTGTCAACTCACCCCCTGCGAGGGACTTATACAGAGGCAAGGGAAACTGTCTCATCTGCTACGTACTCTCCGCCAAGTGGCCCATCATACTCTTAAGCAAGTGATGCTGTTTAAGGTTCAAATGACGGATTTGTGTCACATGAGAAGTGGCTTATGAGCTGGGGCACTCACTCTACTGCAAATTCTAGTGTGTTGCGCCCTTAACAGTTAATCTCGCCTAGAGACCCTGAGCTCGTCAAGATTGACGGACACTCTCGCTAGAGACCCTACACTGTTTGGTAGCAAAATAACAGTTTCCTCCTAGAAGGGCCAACAATGAGTTTTCAAAAAACAAAAAAGGGAAAGCAAGAACATCATGCATTACACCATACATTGCATCATAAATTGCATCATATGTTGCATCATACATTGCATACATATCATAAGTCGGGTCAGAGCAAGATTATGAAATAAGCAAGGCAGATATTAAACATCTCCGGGTTATGCTTGTTCAAGCCGCCGATACAAACATTGCAGGATATTTTCTATTTTGTCTTTTGCAGGCTTTATCTCTAAAGACGAGTCATTGTTAAGACATCATTAGACGATTGTGAGGTATATTACAAAGCTCTCCAAGAGCTCAAAAGATGAAGGACTTAAAGTTTTGCATACACTACTTCATCTCGACAGCTCAGCTGGCCGGGTTACATTTAGTTGAGAACAACAGAAAAATTAACTGGTTGGCGGGTCACCTTGCACCTGGTCTTCAGGCTCTTCGATCTGAAGATTATCCACATCCAGTTGCAGTTTAATAAGGCTTCGAATTGAGCATCATTGAAAAGTGGAGACAGATCAACACCAGAGGCAAAAAGCGGCTTACGACGTGCAGGGATTAAATCCCTGGCTTCAAAGGTGGGGCAACACAATCGTGAGTTGTTCTCATCGTAAGCCGCCTGATAAGGAGTCAGATCCGTCTCATCAACCAGTATGGAGGCAAGCCTCCTGAAGGCCTTAAGGCATTTGGCGTAATCCGCTTCAGTAAAATCTGAACCGCCATCCTTCTTGGAGGGAAAGCCGTTCATCATTTCTTGAGCGGTTAACTCAGGAGCAAATGCCAGGGACTGATCGCCTTATTTCATCCACTTGCTTGGGCAAAGTTTATAGGGTTTCTATGACACCCTTCATAAACTTGGGGACATACTTGGCTATCATCATGGCCTTGATGGTAAAGAGGGCTCCACTTTAGGTTGCTTAGTCAAACTATAGACTGCCTTCAATTTCATTAGACTATCAGAAGATAGGTGGCAGCTCCTCTCGCTTGCAAGAAAAAGGTCAAAGTTATAAGCCGCCTGACTGGTATTTTTGTCATAAGAATTTTTTTAAGCCACATGTTCTTACCAAAGATAGCGGCAGTCATCTTGGATATGTGGTCTTTGAGAGTCTTCAGCTCCGCTGATGCAAGATTGAGCTGCTCCTCAATATTGATGGCATGCTTGGACAAGGCAGCTTGTTCATATTCAGCAGTCTTTTATATGCGGTGAAGTCGACCTAGAGTTTCTCAAGTTGTTCGACAGCCACCCGCAATTTTTTTCTGTGGCGGCTCGGGCGTTTTGTTGCGTGGTCAGGTTTTCCCTTAAGCCGGTACGTTCAGACTCGGCTGCATCTAGCGCCTCCTGCATTATACAAGTGAAAGATTATAAAGATTAAGTCGCCAGGGTGGAGCTATTTTTTGGTAAGTCCCAAGCAGATTGCAAGCAATGTACTTGGCACTTGGGGGAAAATGTATATGTTTTCGCTCCAAGTCTAAGGTAAAATTCTGGCTTATCATTGTCCTAATGCTCCAGACATGGGGGTTACACCCGGCGAACTTCTGAAATATGAAAGATCCGGCTCATGATTATCATAATACTCTAGACTTGGGGGAGACACTTGGATTTATGATTGAATATAAAGTACCGGCTTATATGCAATTTAACCCGTTACTTGGGGGTTACAGGTTAAGCTCTACACATCATGTCAAAGGTTTGGAAGACCCGGTCCATTATTTGCAATATTAACCCGGTTCTTGGGGGCTATGTACGGGTATAAGAGAAATGCAGAAGATGAAAGATACCTCATATTTTTTCTTCATCAAAACAAAAAGTTTCGTCTCCATGTTGCGACTGGTAGAAAGGCGGTTCAGATAACCGAGGTGTAGGTCATCTGCAGTCATCTTCTCCAAGACGGGGAAATCGAAGCTAAGCTTCTCTGGAGAGCAAGTGTCAATCTTTCTGGAATGTCTTGCCAATGTAGGATGTGTTGGGGATTGATAACCCGACCCGCTGACGGTAACATCGGGGAGAGACAAGTCTTCGGTGATAGGATTGGGCGGCTTAGGGACAGCCGCTGGACTATTGGAAGCCGCCATGTGATGGCCCGCCAATTCTGAGGGCGGGGGAGAGCGCTCAGGTGCTTCCTTGTTAGCGTCAGAAGGTTTAGCATGAGGGGAGAGAGATGGCTGAGCAGGATCCGGCTGTTGAGCGGTAGGAGCAATGGTAGACCTTCCTATTTTCCTACGTTTGGCTTGCACCCTGAAGGTGCAAAGAGTCAGCACATAATATAAAGGTAATACAGGTAATGTACACATGACATGGTGAAAGCATACCGTGGGTTGATCTTGATGGGAGGAAGTTTGGAAGCAGTCGAGTCGCCATAAGAAGGAGGTGACTCCTGCAAATTAAGTTAATAAAGCACAATAGTAAGACAACATTACAGAAATATAAGATAGATGTTCGCTTCCTGATAAGTACCTCAGCGGGACGTTTTCACGGTGCTGGGGAGTTGGGTAAGCCGTCCATAAGATCCCTAGAGATGGTGCCCCGGGTCTGATGCCGAGAGTCATGCTGTTGTTTTTTCAAGAAAAAATCGGGATCTAAGTAAGCGAGAAGATGCAAAAAGGAACTTTTCGCACGACCCATCGTATCTTCTCTTGTGGTAAGATTTCTGAGTCAAAAGAAAGATAAGTTACCTCAGGAGTGTTGGCATGGCTCGTCTCTGTCTCCTCCTGTGTATAGTCATTGTTAATAAGTTGCATAAAAAGATCACCAAGGGAGTCAAGTTCTACCTCTGAGTCATCAAGTTCAAGTAGGTTTTGAGCCAATGTTTTTGCCTTGCAGCCGCAGATGTTACCCGCCTGAGACTTCTTCTTCACGGGGGGAGTATATTTTCTCTTCCCGGAGCTGGAGCTGGCCTGTAGGCAAAGCCGCCAAAAGATTTAAGGTTGCCATATATATAAAGTCAAGACAGAGAAAGAAAATTTGAAAGCCATCCTTATGACTGGAGCCGGATTTGTGACGCAGAAGGGTCTTAACCCGACAGTATGGCAAGCCTCTTGGGATTCATGGGTAAGTCCTTTGACAGTAGAGTTAATGTTTTCTTCTATCACGGGTGTGTGGTTGAAGCAGAGAGGATCGTTCACATTGCCTGTGTATTCACACATAAGCCGGTCGCGCCAGCTTAGCGGTAAGAATTTCCATGAAATCCAACAACGGGTTAAGTCAACTCCCGTCAACCGGTTCGTCAGAAGAGCCTTGATTTTGGTGAAATCCAAAGCATACTTTGCTCGTGTTGTAGCTGACATCCGATCCGGAAGCTCAGTAGAGGTGCAGAGCCGAGTAGGTCGATAACCCGACAATAGGTTTTCTCCCTCTAGAGAGGTGTCTCTCCACTAGAACCAAGTTCTATTCCAGTCTTTGGGATGGCTTGGCATTTGGACGTCTGGGTAAGCCAGATCTCTTCGTCTTTGGATGGAGACTCCGCCGAGCTCCAAGCTTGGACCGGCTGCCACTTCCGTTTGGCGGTTAACATAGAAGAAATCGTGGAAGAGGTCGATGGATGAGTCCTCTTGCAAGTAAACCTCACACAAGACTTGAAAGTTGCATAGGTTGGAGACTGAATTTGGGGCAATGTCTTGAGGATGCAGTTTAAAGAAACGGAGGACATCTCGGAAGAATTTTGATCCAGGTGGGCTGAAACCACAAAGAAGATGATCAGCAAAGATAACAACTTCTCCTTCCTTGGGGGTAGATCTTTTCTCTGGCCCCGAGGAACCCACCAATGAATAACATCTTGAGCCGGCAATGTGCCAGTTTCTACAAAATCCAATTTTTTTGCTTGGTGATGCTCGAGACATGATGGCGGGTCAAACTGTGAAAGGGGTAGGACACGGTGGGTCAGAAAGCAACCAGACAACCAAGACGACTAATGAAATTAAATAGTATGACATTAAGCTGCCGGTACAGTTTGTCAGGAGAGCCGGTGATTTGATGGCGGGTTAAGTAAGCAATGCCATGCTACAAATATTACTAAGGACATACAAACATGTTTTCACATATTATACCGTGACTGAAAGATCTAAAGGCAAGGAAAAATCAAATTTAATTCAACCCTAAAAGAGGAGCCGAGGAAGAGAAAGCAGTTGGCGCAAGAAAGGGAATGGAGTGCAGATCTAGGATGAACTATTGTTGGCTTTGCATGGGTAGCCATGGTGTATTAATAGCATCGCGAGATCCAAAAAGACTACTTATCAGTTGGCATTACAAGGATGGTTGGATGAACAAGCATGTTAATGGAGGTCCGGAGAAACTCGAAAGGATTCAAGTGAAGAGCTATAGATCTGATGGATGTTGAAAAGGGTACCTCAAGGATGTGGCTGATGCGGGCGAGAATCTAGCGCGTTCAGGTTGATGCAACGGCCAAGGACATTGACGATGATGAGATCCCACTGGTGCGGTGGAGTTCAGGAGCGTGGGCATCGGGAGGAGGAAGAAGAACGGTGGCAGTGGAGAAAAGGAAAAGACCCCTTCATGGCACTATTTAAGAGATTGAATGGCAACAACGCACACAGGAATCGAGGGATGAAATGATAATTGACCGAGACGGATGCCTTGATTTTCGGGCTGACTATTTAATGAGAGGATCTACTCCATACGTCACGGAATCTTTTCGGCATATCTAAAGGTGATGCCATGATGGGTTATGTGTTCTTTTTTAGATAACAAGGATGTGAGACCTGCCGCTGGATAAAGTGGAGATTGACATGGGCAAGCTCAAATCAATCTGGGGCCTAATGTTGGGGATATAACCCCGTGGTAAGACCCGCCCCAGGAGGGGCCGGGTCATACATGGTGGCTCGTTATCACATGGGCTGGAAGAGGAAGAGTGGGCTGCACGACGGATCATCATATGGGCTGAGACGGGGGCCCAGAGACGGGAAGAAGACACAAGGCCCTGGCAGGTGAGCCGCCTGGAGACAGCCTGCTAGAAGAGGCAAGGTGGCTTAGAGACGGAGTCAGACACGTTGTAACAGTCGGTATGAGACTTGTGTAACCCAGGGTCTTGAACTACTATATAAAGGCAAGACCCAGGGATGGCTTAGACAGAAACCAATCGATCGAGAGCTACATCAAGCCATTCCACTCCCTTGTAATCGATACTCCAATCAATACATACAAAGAAGGACGTAGGCTTTTACCACATCTCGAGGGGACGAACCTGGGTAAATCCGTGTCTTTCGTCCAAACTAACCCCTTTGAGTCCACCACCTTAGCGATGGCCTCAGACCTAAGTCTTCAGACATCTGTCATGACAAAACCACGACACAAGCCTTGGAGCGGCTACAGTTCATCACCGAGGAAATCAAGAAGCTCGAAGCAACTGGTTTGGTCATAGGAGTATTGCATCCAACTTGGTTAGCCAACCTGGTAGTGGTGCGCAAGGCGAATAGGAAATGAAGGCTTTGAGTAGATTTCACTAACTTGAACAAACCATGCATGAAGGACCCTTTTCCCTTGCCGTTCACCCATCAAATTGTTGATTCCACTTCCGAGTGTGACATGCTTTCCTTCTTGGAGGAATACTCCGGATACCACCAGATATTCATGGCCAAGGAATATGAGGAGAAGACCGCATTCATAACTCCATATGGCACGTACTACTTCGTATGTATGCCCTTCGGGTTAAAGAGCGCTGGTTCTATATTTGCAAGGTGTGTGCAGATTGGCTTTGAACCTCAGTTGCATAGAAACCTGGAAGCTTACTTGGATGTCAATGTGGTCAAAACCAAAGATGAAGCAACTCTCATACAAGACTTGGAAGTGATCTTTATGAACTTGCGTAAGATCAATTTGAACTCAACCCTGAGCAGTGTGTGTATGGTGTCCCATCTGGCAAGATGCTTGGGTTCTTTGTATCTTAGCGAGGAATAGAACGCAATCCCGACAAGATCAAAGCAATCGAGCAGATACAAGCGCCCAAGACCATCAAGGACATAAGATGATTGACCGGTTGCATTGCCGCATTGAGTAGGTTCATCTCCAAATCTGCTAATTGTGCCTTGCCGGTTTTTCAAGATTCTGAAGAAGGTCGACCCAATGAAGTGGACCCTAGAAGCAGTGGTAGCGCTGCAAGATCTTAAAGCTTGCCTTTCCTCGGCTCCCACCTTGGTCGCACCTAAACTACAAGAACCGTTGCTGCTATACTTGGCGGCAACGAATTATGTGGTTAGTGTAGCGCTGGTGGCGCAGCGAGAAGTGGACGAAGATGCAGTTGCTGTGACTGATGCTACCGGGGAAAAAATCGAAGCATCTACAGAAGGACCTAATACAACGCAAGGAGAACCTCAACAAGCAAGCGAAGGCAGTTTCAAGGAAGTGGCAAAGAACAAAGTGGTGCAGCGGCCAGTGTACTTTGTCAGCTCCTTGTTACAAGGGGCTAGGTCAAGATACTCTAGAGTGCAAAAGCTGATCTTCGGCCTCATCATGGCCTCGAGGAAGCTGCACCACTACTTCCAAGGCCATGAGATCACAGTTGTCACTCGCTTTCTGCTGCAACGCATATTGAGGAACCCCAAAGCCACTAGGAGGATAGTTGAGTGGGCACTAGAGATATCAAGTTTTGGATTGAAGTATGAGAGCACTTCCACGATTCAGAGTAGGGCATTGGTAGAGTTCATTGCATAATGGACACCTACTCCAGACGAAGAGGTTCCAGAGACGATTCTCCCTCGCAAAGAAGCGCCCAAAGATTGGATCATGTATTTTGACAATGCTTTCTCGCTCCAGGGCACCGAAGCGAGAGTGCTCCTGATCACCCCCAATGGAGAGCACCTCAAATATGTGGTTCAAATGCACTTTCCTCGGGAGGAACCAGCAACAACACCACTGAATATGAGGGGCTCCTTGCCGGACTCAGAATCACGATGGAGTTGGGAATCAAGGAACTAATCATTCAAGGAGATTTTCAGCTCGTGGTGAAACAAGTCAACAAAGATTATCAGACACCATTGATGGAAGCATAGCTAGAAGAGGTGAGGAATCTAGAGGAGGACTTTGATGGACTACAAGTAGAGCATGTGCCACGTGCAGAAAACAACATCGCTGATGATCTATCGACGTGCGCCGCGTATAAGCTTCCTGTGGAACCAGGAACTTTTGTCCTCCGCCTCACTCAGCCATCAGTATCCCCGTCAGCGATGACCAGGAAAAGGAGAGAACTGAACTTCGTCAAGCATTTCTCGGTAGAGCTTCCTGAAGCCGCTGGTAGAGAGGCTGCCAGGAGCAGTCCCGTTTAGGTTGGTGAGAAGCTCCCTCCTGCAAAACCCCAGGTTCTTGCAGTCGAGGTAAGCACTCCCACGGACGAGGAGATGCCTTTAGTCATAATTGTCGAGCCACAGGCTCCAACCTGGGCACAACATATCGTCCACTTCCTTCAAATAGGAGAACTTCTCGAAAAGCAAGAAGAAGCCAAGAAAGTAGCCCGTCAGTCAAGTACGTACCAGTTTGTCGATGACCTTTTACATAAAAAGACTAAACGGTGTGAGATTGAGGTGCATTTGTCGGGAAGAAGGACTGAAGCTGTTGGCACAGATTCATGGAGGTGTGTGTGGATCTCAAATTGGATCAAGCACTACTGGAATTCAGTTATTTGCCATGTGCCAGGCCTTTGCCGTCTTCTGACACATGGCAAAGTTTCTCTTTGCCGCTGCTGTCCAAAAGCAGACGGCAAAGAACTGGCACATGGAAAACAGTGTCTTTGCCATGTGCCAGGCCTTTGCCGTCTGCCCACTCACGGCAAAGAAGGTTAGGGCAGACGGCAAAGAGCCCCCCACCGCACACCCCCTCCCCCACCCCATAACGACGCCCTCTTTGCCGTCTGCCGTCCAGCTCTTTGCCGTCGGGGGGCGGACGGCAAAGAGAGGCCCCCTCCTAACGGTCGTCTCCCTCGGCCGTTCTCACGCCTCGCGACCCCCTCTCTCTCTCACCCCTCTCTCTCTCTCACCCGCGCCCACCCCAGCGCCGCCCCCTCCTCCTCCCCGCCCCCTCCGGCCGCCCCTTGCTCTCGCCGCCGCCCCTCCCCTAGCCGCCGCCAGCCCCAACACCGCCCCCTCCGGGCGCCCTAGCGCCGCCTCCTCCCCTCCCCCTCCGGCCGCCCCTTGCTCTCGCCGCCGCCCCTCCCCTGGCCGCCGCCAGCCCCCGCGCCGCCACCCCTCCTCCTCGCCCCCTCCGGCCGCCCCAGCGCCGCCTCCTCCCCGCCCCCTCTGACCACCCCAACGCCGCCTCCTCCCCGCCACCTCCGTCTGCCCCTTCCTCTCGCCGCCGCCCCTCTCATGGCCGCCGCCAGCCCCCGGCAACCCCCTCCCCCGGCCGGCCCCGCCCTCGGCCGGTCCCACCCCCGGCCGGCCCTCCCCCACCCCCGGTGAGTTTTTTTCATTTTTTGTTTTGTTTTTAGGTTAGTTCAGATTTAGGTTAGTTTAAGTTTTAGTTAGTTTTGTTTTGTTTTGTTTTTTTAGGTTAGTTAAGTTTTAGTTTTAGGTAATTAGTTTAAGTTTAGGTTATTTTAGTTTTTGTTTTAGGATAGTTTAGGTTAGTTTGGTTTTAGTTTTAGGTTAGTTTAGGTTTAGGTTAGTTTAGTTATAGTTTTAGGTTAGTTTAGGTTTAGGTTTAGGTTGTTTTATTAGGTTTGTTTAGGTTTAGGTTAGTTGGTTTATTTATTAGTAAAGAAAAAATTGTCCAACGTTATCCATGGACAGCCCGAGTATGTGTACATTGGGTTCGTTTTCCCGTATGCTGTGCTCCGGATGCGATGTGGCATTTCGTCAGTGCCTCCCTGTTGTTCTCCGGGTACACATCCTCTCTGCTTATTGCCGAGACGTGTATCAGGAGAACAGCGGGGAGGTGCTGCCGAAATTCTGCATCGCATCTGGTGCAGAGCATGGGAAAACAAACCCAATCTACACATACTCGGGTGGGATTAGGACCTATCTTTACCTATTAGCGTGTAGGTTGCATGGACGTAATAAAACTGACAAACTTGATTAGCGGATGAATATAGGTGATGAATTATATATTAATTTATTTCTTTTGTGCCCATAGGTAGGTAGGCAACATGAGTGATCGTGCTTGGATGTACACTAGTCACCCTAGTCAGAAAGACATGACCAATGAATGGTTAACAAAAACCAGGGGGTTTGTGAGAGCTGCATTTGCAAATGGCCAACAAAAAACATGGTGCCCCTGTCCCAACTGCGACAACTGGAAAAAGCAGACAGAGTTTGAAATGGGTAAACACCTGCAGAAGTGGGGTTTTACGCCTAATTATACGGTTTGGACTTTTCATGGTGAGTCTGACCAACGTTCCAGAGCTGAGGTGATTGGTCGTCGCACCGACGAGCATGGTACGGGGATCGAAGACATGGTGCAAGACTTTGATGATGCTCGAGATTCAGACGATGAGATGGAGGAATCTGCAAAGGCCTTCTATGAAATGTTGGAGTCTTCAAAACGTCCTCTCCATGAGCAGACTGAGCTTTGTCAGCTGGATGCCATCGCGCAAGTAATGGCTCTGAAGGCTCAATTCAACCTAGGCAGAGAATGCTACGGCGCGATGATGACGATATTTGGACGCTTTCTACCCGAAGGCCATGTACTGCCTACAAACCTGTACCAGTCAGAGAAAATCCTCCGTGTACTTAAGATGCCCTATGAGAAGATACATGCCTATGAGAATGGATGTGCCTTATTTAGGCTTGAGTATGCGGCCTTGAACTATTGCCCCATTTGCAATTCTTCTAGGTATATTGTGGTAGACAACGGTATGGGTGAGAAGAATTAGACCAAAATCCCCATTAGTGTTCTTCGGTATCTGCCAATCGTACCAAGACTTCAACGTCTTTTCATGGTCGAAGAGACGGCCAGACAGATGACATGGCACAAATTGGGCAAAAGAACCGAACTAGATGCGGATGGGAACAAGATGCTGGTACACACTTCAGATGGTTTTGCATGGAAGCACTTCGATGCATTACATAAGGATAAATCGGAAGATCCAAGGCATCCAAGAGTTGCCATCAGCACGGATGGGTTCAATGTGTACGGTATGACGGCAACACAATACAATTGTTGGCCTGTATTTGTCATTCCACTCAATTTCCCACCCGGAGAGATTATGAAAAGAAAGAACATTTTCCTGACATTGATAATTCCAGGGCCCAACTATCCGGGGAAGAATATGAATGTGTACATGCAGCCGCTTAAGGATGAGTTGCAAGAAGCCTGGGATAATGGGTTCAAGACCTATGACACCGCTACCAAAACAAATTTCAAAATGCACGTGTGGTACATGTACTCGACGCATGATTTTCCGGCGTATGCGCTATTCTCTGGCTGGTGTGTGCATGGAAGGTTCCCATGCATCACATGCAAGGCAGCTCTTCAGTTCCGTTGGCTGCAGGCTGGTCGCAAGTACTCTTGCTTCGACATGCATAGACAATTCCTGGATCCTGACCATAAGTTCAGAAAAGACAAGAATAATTTCATCAAAGGTAGAGTTGTCAAAGACACTGCACTAGCTGCGTTGACAGGCCAACAGATCCTGGATCAGATAAACACTCTTGAGCCGGATCCTAAACGTCCAGGGTATTTCAAAGGGTATAATACGGACCACGCCTGGACTCACAAGTCATGTTTGTGGGATCTGCCTTACTTTAAAGACCTCCTTTGCCCACACAACATCGACATGATGCACACTTAAAAGAATATTGCGGAGGCCATTTTTGGTACATTGTTCAGCATAGAGGGGAAGTCAAAAGATAATCCTAAGGCTAGAATCGACCTCGAGGCTCTATGTGATAGACCGTTACAGAACTTGCGACAACGGAAAGGAAAGGAAAGGAAAGCATAACGAAGCCAAAGGCATGGTTCAATCTTCAAAGGCCAGCTATGAGGGAAATGCTATTATGGGTGAAAATGCGGTTGATGTTCCCCAATGGGTATGCTGCGAATCTAAAGAGGGGAGCGAGTCTTGAGAAATTGAAAATATTTGGTCTCAAGAGTCATGATTGGCACATATGGATTGAGCGGGTAATGTCGGTGATGTTGCGTGGCTTTATCCCTGAGGATGAATGGCTAGTACTGGCAGAGCTGAGCTATTTCTTCCGCTCTCTTTGTGCGAAAGAACTATCGCCTGGCGTGCTAGATGAAATGGAAGAGTTGGCGCCGGAGTTGATCTGCAAATTAGAAAAGATCTTTCCACCGGGATTCTTTAATCCAATGCAGCATTTGATTTTGCATCTCCCGATCGAGGCAAGATTGGGGGGGGCGTTCAAAATCGATGGTGCTTCTCAACTAAGAGGATGCAGAAGACGCTTCGAGCTAAGTGTAAAAATAAACGTAGAATTGAACCATCGATGTCTGAGGCATTCATTACCGAGGAGGCGACAAACTTCGTGACAGCACACTACGAAGCCAAAAATCATCATTTGCATACCCCGAAGCCTCGGTACAATGATGACAATCCAAAAAAAGGTCAATCCAACCTCAGCCTATTCAAAGGGAATCTCGCACCATCCGGTGCTTCGAAAGGGAAATCGTTCGATGTCGAAGAATGGCGGACCATTTCATTGTATATCTTCACCAACCTAACAGAAGTGCGGTCGTACATCGAGTAAGTTCTCGGTAAATTATTGTTCCGTAACTTCTAATTCGTTTCAACTACTCTTATTCCCGGATATTTGATATAGTCGATACGCTACCAAATTCTCGGATGGAGCGGTCATCGAAAAGGATTCCGTCGAAGAGTATGAGCTTCTCGCAAAGCATGGAGGCGACTATCCCAGTTTCATCTCTTGGTTCAAACAAAGGGTAATTAATTACCATTAATGGTCCATTTGATTTCTTCGTCTAATTTGCGGCTAATGCATCCATTCTTTCGTATTAAACTTGTAGGCTGATGCAGAGTCTATGGACGCCGAGTTGAGACAAGTCGCTAATGGTTTTGACTATAAGGTCTGTTCATTTCACAAATACAACATCAACGGGTATCACTTTCGTACCTTTGGCAAGGAGCTATCTATGCCCGACCTAAAGACTACAAATTGTTGTGTCTCTGCTATCGGCGAAGGAGGCACCGAGTATTATGGAAGAGTTGAAGCAATTTATGAACTTCTATTCTATGGTGAAAACCCACCGACCGTCATAGTCTTCAAATGTCATTGGTTTGAGCCGACGGAGACTAGAAGGACTCATGAACATGTAGGACTAGTCGAAATCAACCAAAACACCCACTTAGATGTTCCAGATGTCTATATTACGGCTCAACAGGTGACACAAGTTTTCTATCTACCATGGGCCTGCCAAACTAATCCAAATCTGAAAGGTTGGGATGTTGTTTATGAAGTGCCACCACATTTTATACCACCTACCCTCAATGAAGAGGATTATGAACCTCACATTAACCCAGACACATATGAAGGAGAATTCTTCCAAGAAACACGTATGTCCAAGAAACGTTTCAAGAACCGCTCTACTTCACCCCAGAACATTGACATAGACAACGACGGTGAATCCGTCTTAACACCTGAGCCCGAACAGGAAGAGCAGGAAGAAGAAGAGGTTACTGCTGCGGATGACCTGTCACTTCTTGACCGATTACCTAATGGTGGCCTTCCACATGTTCTTCCTGATAGTGATGATGATGATGCATTTATTGATGATAGTGATGATCATGATGCATTTATTGACCCCGAAGCATATATAGACGAGCACGATTAGTTCATGTCAGGTGTTCAACTATTACTATATATAAATTTGGAGTTCATGTTAGGTATTCAATTTTTATTAGTCATGTTGGTATTTATGACGATGATACACTTAAATTATATACATTTTATTACTCATGTTGGTATTTATGTTGTACTAATTTCATTTACTCTTTGTCATGACAGGTGTTGAAAGATGGTGGGAAAGGGTCGAAAGCACTCCGCGGCTCCTTCGTCGGCGGGCCGTGGGATGGGTACTTCCATTATTCCTGAGTCGGCTCTTCGGAGAGCGTTGCTCTCTACTCTGCATGGAGTGGCCGCTTCTTCGACTCTCGCGGCCCCCGTGAGAGGAGGTCGAGTCCCCGCGAAGGCGAGAGGTACTAAAGGTATTACTCATGTTGGTATTTATGTTGTACTCATGTTGGTATTTATGTTGTAGTCATGTTGGTATTTATATACATTTTATTACTCATGTTGGTATTTATGTTGTACTAAAGGTACACGTGCCCGTGGGAGAGGTAGGGTGGTGGCTGCCACGCCTTCCTCGCTGCCACCCCAAGCTGATTCACCTAAGCACAGGACTTCTAGGGTGGACGAGCCTCAGGTCGACAAGCCTCAGGTCGACGTGCCTTAGGTCAACGAGCCTCAGGTCGATGCGCCTCAGGTGACTCCGGAGGCTTCGTTCCAGGCGACTCCGGAGCAAAGCAGGGATGAGGGTACGGCCCCAGAGACCCAGTGGGATACCTGGGCTGATCAAGGTCAGCCTGAGCCAAGTGGCCATGCTGATAGCGACGAGGAGCTGGGTGAGGGGGCTACCGTCTACCAGCGTGGTAGTTCGGGGCTCCCGCTCATGCCGGCGACCCGTGAGCAGAGGTGGTCGATTAAGCCCAATGGGGAGAAGTAAGTTAATTTACTCTTATTTAACCTTTTGCCTTCACGTTTTCTCAAATATTTATTGTTTTGGCTTTAATTTGTCATACTGTAGGGGTTGGATTGTTGCCAAGGGTGTCCGCAAGCCCAACAGCGTCCTTGGTGTGCTTTGCCGTAAAAACTTCCCGGGGTTTGTTACATTGCCCGGTCGGGAGCGAGAGGTAGGAATGACCTGGGAGCACTACTTGGGTGCCCCAGCCCCGCCGGAGTTGGAGATCGACGGTGTTTTGTGCCATGCGAGGGCCGACATGGTGATCCGACAGTTCTGGGTAATTTCTCCTTTACACAATTATAAATCAACCGTAGCTAGTTATTGTACTAATCGGTGTTGTCTCGTTTGCAGACCTACTACAGGTGTGAGGAGGGATACGAGGAGGACGTGGCAAAGGTTATCGATACCCAATGTCGCCGCCTACTTCAAAACTTTCGGCACGAGGCTCGGGTGCAGGCTGTTCAAGATTACTATGCCTCGCGGCGTATTAGGAAGGACAAGGCGAAGTGCCGTGATTCTAAGATGGAGAAGGAGCATTACATGAAGGTAATTACATATTATTAAGGCTTTGTAGTTAGTTTCCTTGATTTGGTTCTTACGCGCTCAAATTTCTCTTTATTAACTTAGGTGCCCCCAAGATGGTGTGTGGATAAGTTGGATTGTTGGGAGGCCTTGGTGGATCAGTGGTGCTCCGAAACGTGGGAGTCCAGCCACAACAACGCCAAGGAGAGGCGTGGAAAAATGGTTGGTGTGCCACACCATCAAGGGAGCGTCAACTTAAACCAATTTGGCGAGAACTGGGTATGTGGTTTGCTTCATGCCTCATGCAATTCATTCTTAATGCTATCTTGAGCCCGTTACAAATACAATTTTCCTCTCTCTCTCTCTCTTTTAGGCGCGTCTAAATAAGACGGAGGTGCCACAAATGTATGACCTGTATGCGATGGCCCATACTGCCTCGTACAAGAAGGTCAAGGCATTCTCTGAGTCTGACCTCGAGCATCCAGAAAAGTTCACCAACATCTCCTCCCACCACAAGCTCGTGAAGTACAGAGATCACGGGAAGGCGAGGAAAGGGGAGGACTTTAACCCGAGCGAGGGGCCTATTGATCCAGAGCTGGTGATGATAGCTGGCAACGGGAGGCCCCATGGCTCAATCGCCATTGGAGACGGCCTTATACGTTGTCCTAGCACTCTCCGGCAGATAAAGGCATGCCAAACGAGCTCCTGTCCTGAGATAACACCTCGTCCACGGCCAATCGAGCTCGCCATCGAGGCTAGTTTAATGGACTCAACTATCTTTCCGCATTATGTTGTGCATGGGAACCAATATGATTACAATGCTAACAATGAGTTCTGTTGCAGGCTGCTATTCTGAAGGAGAGAGAAGCAATGAAGGCATCTTTGGCAGAGAAGGATAAGGAGGTGAAGGAGCTGGAGGAGAGGACAACTGCATTGCTTGAGGCGGAGAGGGCACGGAATGATTCGTCTAACAGGGCCATGTACGAGCTCTTTGTGGTGAGTTTCTTCTTCATATTATTTCAAATCTAGCATTTTAATGTCCGTTTCATTAATAACTAAAAAGTTTGACTTGTCGAAACCAAATGTACAGTCTATGTGCGAGAAGACCGGCCAAGTCCCTGCGGCGATGCCAGTCATTAACATGGCGGGGACGGTGAGTTTCATTTCAATGCAGTGATCTTAAGAGTGTCATCATGATAACGACACATTGCAAACGATGTTTGGTGCAGAATATCTCCCGAAACGCATCGCATGACCCTTCTACAGTGGAGCGTTCTCCAGGTGAAACAAGCCAGAGCCACCGTGCTTCATCGTCGTGATGACGATAATGGTATGTTTGGCTTCCATGTAGCTTAGAGTTATCCAAAAAAGACTAAATTGGCTAATTATCCAACAAAATGACATAATTAGCTTAGTTAGCTCCGAAATGGGCTATTTAATAAAAAATGACCTATACTTAGCTAATTTAGCTCCAAAATGACATAATAAGGTCAAAATGGATTTACTAATCATAGTTGGCTCCAAAATGACATATTTTACCCAAGTTAGCTCTAGAATGGCCGATACTTAGCTTGGCTTCCACCTAAATGACATAATTAGCTTAGTTAGCTCCAAAATGGCCTATTTAATAAAAAATGACCTATACGTAGCTATCTATCCTCTAAAATGAAATAATTAGCTCCAAAAAGGCATAATTAGCTAATTTAGCCCAAAGAAGAGGACAAGAGGAGAAGAAAGAGGAGAAATGAAAAAAAGGAAGAAGAAGAAGAAGAGAAGAATAAGGAGAAGGAGGAGGAAGAAGAAGGAGAAGAAGGAGAAGGAGGAGGAGAGAAGCTTCTTCTCCTTCTTCTTGTCCTTCTTCTTTTCTTCTTCTTCTCCTTATCCTTCTCCTTCTTCTTCTCCTTCTCCTCCTCCTCCTCCTTCTTCTTTTACTTCTCCTTCTTCTTCTCTTCTTGCTTCTTCTCTTTCTCTACTTCTACGTAGCTTAGGGTTATCCAAAAAAGACTAAATTGGCTAAATATCCAACAAAATGACATAATTATCTTAGTTAGCTCCGAAATGGGCTATTTAATAAGAAATGACCTATACTTAGCTAATTATCCTCCAAAATGACATAATTAGCATACTTAGGTAAAAACATCATAAGAACCTTGGTTGGCTCATTACAATGACTAATTTAGCTCCAAACTGACATAATAAGGTCAAAATGGATTTAATAATCATAGTTGGCTCCAAAATGACATATTTTACCCAAGTTAGCTCTAGAATGGCCTATACTTAGCTTGGCTTCCACCTAAATGACAGAATTAGCTTAGTTAGCTCCAAAATGGCCTATTTAATAATAAATGACCTATACTTAGCTATTTATCCTCCAAAATGAAATAATTAGCTCCAAAAAGGCATAATTAGCTCATTTAGCCCGAAGAAGAGGACAAGAGGTGAAGAAAGAGGAGAAATGAAAAAAAGGAAGAAGAAGAAGAAGAGAAGAATAAGGAGAAGGAGAAGGAGGAAGAAGAAGGAGAAGGAGAAGGAGGAGGAGAGAAGCTTCTTGTCCTCCTTCTTGTCCTTCTTATTTTCTTCTTCTTCTCCTCTTCCTTCTCCTTCTCCTTCTCCTTCTCCTCCTCCTCCTCCTTCTGCTTTAACTTCTCCTTCTTCTTCTCTTCTTGCTTCTTCTCTTTCTCTACTTTTACGTAGCTTAGAGTTATCCAAAAAAGACTAAATTGGCTAAATATCCAACAAAATGACATAATTAGCTTAGTTAGCTCCGAAATGGGCTATTTAATAAGAAATGACCTATACTTAGCTAATTATCCTCCAAAATGACATAATTAGCATAGTTAGGTAAAAACATCATAAGAACCTTGGTTGGCTCATTACAATGACTAATTTAGCTCCAAACTGACATAATAAGGTCAAAATGGATTTAATAATCATAGTTGGCTCCAAAATGACATATTTTACCCAAGTTAGCTCTAGAATGGCCTATACTTAGCTTGGCTTCCACCTAAATGACATAATTAGCTTAGTTAGCTCCAAAATGGCCTATTTAATAATAAATGACCTATACTTAGTTATTTATCCTCCAAAATGAAATAATTAGCTCCAAAAAGGCGTAATTAGCTCATTTATCCCGAAGAAGAGGACAAGAGGAGAAGAAAGAGGAGAAATGAAAAAAAGGAAGAAGAAGAAGAAGAGAAGAATAAGGAGAAGGAGAAGGAGGAAGAAGAAGGAGAAGGAAAAGGAGGAGGAGAGAAGCTTATTCTCCTTCTTCTTGTCCTTCTTCTTTTCTTCTTCTTCTCCTCTTCCTTCTCCTTCTCCTTCTCCTTCTCCTCCTCCTCCTCCTTCTTCTTTTACTTCTCCTTCTTCTTCTCTTCTTGCTTCTTCTCTTTCTCTACTTCTACGTAGCTTAGAGTTATCCAAAAAAGACTAAATTGTCTAAATATCCAACAAAATGACATAATTAGCTTAGTTAGCTCCGAAATGGGCTATTTAATAAGAAATGACCTATACTTAGCTAATTATCCTCCAAAATGACATAATTAGCATAGTTAGGTAAAAACATCAGAAGAACCTTGGTTAGCTCATTACAATGACTAATTTAGCTCCAAAATGACATAATAAGGTCAAAATGGATTTAATAATCATAGTTGGCTCCAAAATGACATATTTTACCCAAGTTAGCTCTAGAATGGCCTATACTGAGCTTGGCTTCCACCTAAATGACATAATTAGCTTAGTTAGCTCCAAAATGGCCTATTTAATAATAAATGACATATACTTAGCTATTTATCCTCCAAAATGAAATAATTAGCTCCAAAAAGGCATAATTAGCTCATTTAGCCTGAAGAAGAGGACAAGAGGAGAAGAAAGAGGAGAAATGAAAAAAAGGACGAAGAACAAGAAGAGAAGAAGAAGGAGAAGGAGAAGGAGGAAGGAGAAGGAGAAGAAGGAGAAGGAGGAGGACAAAATCTTTCTTCTCCTTCTTCTTGTCCTTCTTCTTTTCTTCTTCTTCTCCTCTTCCTTCTCCTTCTCCTTCTCCTTCTCCTTCTCCTCCTCCTTCTTCTTTTACTTCTCCTTCTCCTTCTCCTTCTCCTTCTTCTTCTCCTTCTTCTTCTCCTTCTTCTTCTCCTTCTTCTTCTCCTTCTTATTCTCCTTCTTCTCCTTATTCTTCACCTTCTTCTTTTCTTCTTCTTCTCCTCTTCCTTCTTCTTCTCCTTCTTCTTCTCTTCTTGCTTCTTCTCTTCTTGCTTCTTCTCTTTCTTCTTCTACGTAGGTTATTTTCCCCCAACAAATACATACTTAGCTAATTATCCTCCAAAATGACATAATTAGCATAGTTAGGTAAAAACATCATAAGAACCTTGGTTAGCTCATTAAAATGACTAATTTAGTTCCAAAATGACATAATAAGGTCAAAATGGATTTAATAATCATAGTTGGCTCCAAAATGACATATTTTACCCAAGTTAGCTCTAGAATGGCCTATACCTAGCTAAGTTCTCTCCTAAATGACATAATAAGGCTATGTAGCTCCAAGATGACATATTCCACCTAACTTAGCTATTAAATGGCCTATACTTAGCTAATTTCTCTCCGAAATAACCTACATATACTTCTCTTCTTCATCTAGTATTCTTCTTCTAACTTTCTTATTTGTCATTTTGCAGATTACATTCACTTCACGGGAAGCTTGGATTACATTGATGGAATGCTTGCATATGGTTGCTTGTACCATTGCTTCACGGAAGCTTGTATTGAAACTATTGTAGTATATGGATATATATGAAACTTTGTATGCATATGGATTAAACTGGTGTAATATATGGTTTGCTACGGAAGCGACTTGAATAATATGTATGTACTATGGATGAAAGTTATTTTAATATGGTTATGAGTACGGAAACAAATTTATTCCTGTCAAATATATATATATATATATCGTGATTATTGTGAAATTTGCTAGATATAATAGAAAATAAAAGAGGTGAGGTTGCTGTTTTGAGCCTTTGCCATGAGGGGGCAGACGGCAAAGGGCTGTTTTCAGCCTTTGCCGTCCGCCCCCTCATGGCAAAGGGGCTCAAGGCAGACGACAACGAAGGGGTAAGAGAGGTGCTGGGATGCCCCTTTGCCATGAGGGGGCAGATGGCAAAGGGGTGAGAGCCTTTGCCGTCTGCCCCCGCATGGCAAAGAGGCACATGGCAGACGGCAAAGGGGGGGGGGAAAGAGAGGGACAGGCTTCCCCCCTTTGCCGTGAGGGGCAGACGGCAAAGGGCCAAGAGCAGACGACAAAGAGGGGGAAGAGAGGGGCTAGGGTCCCCCTTTGCCATGAGGGGGCAGACGGCAAAAGGGGGCTAAGAGCAGACGGCAAAGGAGGGAAGCCTACCGTTAGCACTTAACAGGACGGCCTGTTGATCTGTCGTCCCGTTTTATTTGCCGTCTGCTCCCTCATGGCAAAGAGTCTTTACCGTCCGCCTTACAAAAAGCAGATGGCAAATCACCTCTTTACCGGATATTTTTTTGCCGTCTAGTTTGCCGTCAGCTGACTGACGGCAGAGCCTTTGCCGTCCGTGTTTCCCCCCTTTGCCGTCTGCCATGGCGGATGGCAAAATCTCAGATTCCTGTAGTGAAGGGACTTTGACGGAAAAGCCTTCCGGCAGGGTTTGTGTTGGCCCATTACCGTCCAAGACGCAACTGAGCTGTCACCAAGTGTGAAGCCTGCCAGTTCCATTCCAAGAATATCCATCAACCAGCGCAAGCTATCCATATTTTATCCTCGCCATTCTTGGTCTGGGGGATCGATTTTTGGGCCCCTTTCCCCGCGTTGTCAGGGGCTTTGAGTTCTTGTTCGTCGTAATCGACAAGTTTACAAAGTGGCCTGAGGTGGAACCAGTGAGAAAGGTGAACGCGCAGTCAGTTATCAAGTTCATGAAAGGACTAGTGTGCTATTTTCGAGTGCCCAATAGAGTGATCACCGAGAATGGCACCCAGTTGACGAGCCACGCCTTCATGCAATACATCCAAAGCGTTGGAAGCAGGGTCTCCTTCGCCTCTATTGCCCATCCAAGAAGAAATGGGCAAGTCGAGAGGATGAATGCTGAAGTGATGTGAGGACTCAAGACAAGAACTTTCGATAGACTACAAAGAGGAGGTAAGTGCTGGATAGATGAGTCACCAATGGTTCTTTGGTCCCTCAGAGCAAGACCAAATCGAGCTAGCTACCGACCAGACACCTTTCCCCTAGTGTATGGGGCAGAAGCGGTTCAACCCACGAAACTCATATATGGGTCACCTCAGGTACTTGCCGACGACGAAGTAGAGCAAGAGAAGCTATGACATGAGAATGCCATGCTCCTCGAGGAAGATCGTCTCCGGGACGCCATGCTTGTTGTACGTTACCAACAAGCCCTGCACCGCTATCATAGTCGTAGGGTCCACGCCCGGAGCCTTAAGGAAGGCGGCTTTGTCCTTAGGCGCGTTTAGTCCGCCAAGGGTACAAACAAGTTGACCCCAAAGTGGGAAGACCCTAACCGGGTAGCACGATTCACCAGACCTGGCGCAGTCCATCTGGAGACCGAAGATGGCACCAAGGTGCTTAACTCATGGAATATTGAGCATCTTCGTAAGTTCTACCTGTAAGGCGCGGCTATCGGGCTCAATCGCCAACAACCACCTTTTGTACAAGCCTTGTCGCAGTTGCATGTAATGCTTTGTACAAAGCCAGGCACAGACCCTGTGCAAGCAATAATAAAGCTAGGCATTGCATCATACTATCGCATTTCATGTTTACTATGCATTTTTATGATTGCAATGTTATCACTTTTTAAGTTCTAAAAATTTGATAGAGTATTTGATGAGCCTATGGTCCTTGTTACTGCATTCTCTCTCTAGAGGATAGAGGCTTCTTGCCCTACATGTTCTCCGACAGGGAAATAAGGAAGTAGAGCAAAGAAACAAGGATGACGGCCCATCATACTCTAGCAGGGGATACTTGTAACAACCTGAGACAAACGCTCTAGAAGATTCCCCTCTTATTTTGAGTTTCGTCGTGTGTTCCATTTGGTTTGGCATTGCATCATTGCATCATGTCATCATGTCATTAATTTTTTGCAACTCAAATTAATAAATTGTATGGATCTTTGATCCATTTGAATCGAGGGACATTCACATGGTGATTTCTCTTTATAACATATCCTCCCGATGTTATAGGGAGCCGCTATTAAACATTCTATTAATTGGAATTAACCAAAACTCACTTGCATTTTAATTCCATGCCTTTTCTATCTCAATTCCTGGCCTCCAACTTTGCCCATATATTATTTCGTCACTCTTCCTAGCACCCACCTCCTATCCAAGCCCATTTGAATTTAATTCAATGATTTTGAATCCAAACTTCGCACACGTACCTATTTCTATTTTCCTGGAGCAAACCCATTTTTTGAGTGTGGGAAAATTAACCCCATGCCTAAATTCCTTCTCTATCATTTTCTTCTCTCTTTTTTCTGCTTATGGGAAAACATGGAGACGGAGAGGGAGCCTAGCGGGCCCAAGGCCCGACAACCCCCGCTAACCCTAGCGCCTGGGAGAGCCTCTGCTCGATCCCCATCCCCCGATCGATCCCCTTGCTCCCTCATCCTCCTCCCGCCACCACACACACACACACATGCATCGCGCTAGGGAGAGGAACTTCCTCACCCCTGATGGCCTCCCATCGCCTGACTCCACGCGCGTCGATGGAGCGACCTCATCGGACTGCCGCCGTCGGCCAGGCGGGATCCCATGCCCTGCCTCTCCTTCCCGCAAGCACCTCGACCCGAGCCTCGGGCTCCTCCCATGGACGCACCTTGCCGTCCCCCTCCTTGCTTCATGTTGCTACCCACACCCAACCACACACTCCCAGCCCGATCTCCAACGCTAAGCTATCCTTGCCGCTCCAGCACTGGCATCGTGCTTCGGCCTTGCTGCTCCTTGGTCCGCCATTGGTCGACCCCGTAGCCCTGACCTCGCTCGCAGCTCCTCGTCCACACCCCCGCCGCTTGTGAACCCCGCCGGAGGCTGCCCTGACCGGCCACTAGGAGCTGCCGCTTGCGCCTGCATACCCGTCATCGTCATGTGTCGCTGGAGCATCCGCGCTTCCTGCAATGGTCGCACCCACCTCGGCTTCTTCCCGCTGTTGCTCATTGCCTGCTCCTGCACGTCCTCGCGCCTCGTGTGTCTTCCTCCCAAGCATCCTCTCCTGCCCGCGTATGTTGCTCCTCCTGCTAGCCAACCACCACGTCTGCCCGTTGGTAGCCGTTGACCCGCTGGACTGGCTGTTCTAGCAAGCCCTTGCTCTGCCCATGCACCACAGCCGCCACCATCTTGAGCCACTACTGCTGCTACTACATGCCTGCACGGCTCGACTGCCTGTGTTAGTGCTTGCTGCTACGTGCGCAACCGCCTACAGCCACGCCCCCTCTGCTCCTCCCTGCAACAATGCACACCCGACAACCATGGTCGTTACCTTGGCCAGCCCCCTGCAACTTCGGACCCCACCAGCAAGACCGATGCACGAACAAGCACACCACCTATGTGGATTTTGGCAAGTACCACAATGATCGGCACCAAGTACCTCCGTCGACCACCCCGAACGTCTACGGAACGAGTACCACTTCCGTCACATAGGACCATCAAGTGAAAGAATAATTCCACTATGACACGAGTACACGTACTTCCACGACGTCCGCAACGACCCATGAACATCTACATCGCAATGACTCGATCCACTCCAAAAATGCATGCTTCGAAGGTATAACTTTGAGTCGACTGCCCTTGGATGAATGCATAGTGGTATGAGATGCAGGTTTCGATGTGGATAGCCGCCCATGAACGTTAGTTGCACTCACTCGACCCTTGCCACCGACACGTGGGAACCCAATAACCGGGATCACCCCACCATCTTTTGCAAGACACGTTCACGCCCGTAATTCTTTTGCGCTGATATCTAAATTGAGTTATCGGGACCAAAACATCGCTAGGGCACCATTTCGTTTTTGTTGTTGTGGCACCCAATTCTTCCGCATGGCGACAAATGCTCCATATCATATTATATGCCAATGTTTTCATAAAATTGCATCCGATTCAAATGTGTCATCCTCATGCATGTTCAAGGACATTTAAAATGTTGTTCGCATTAAAAACTTGCCTAATGACTTGCTAAACAATTTATTTCATAACTAAATAACCATAGATCCGATAAAAATGTTCCACATATGTAACTTGACTAGAAAAATGTGTAGAATAACATGGTGGCATTCATTTTGCTGTTCAACAACTCTAAAATTATGTTCTAGGAAGAACAGTAGAAAATTCGAAAATTACATACGGGACTTTCCGAAATTGTCATTCGTTGTTCCGGCCACATTTAAAATGCCTATATGTTGAAGTTGTGTGTGCTTCACCTCTTGCCATGTTAACGACATTTAACATTGATGTGTACTAAAACGGGAGTGAACTAAATAATTCGAACTTGGAGTTTCGTCAATATGCAACTCATTGCATATTGAACTTCACTTAATGTGTAGTAGTTGTTTGTTGTTCTTGCCATGCTTTGCCATGCCTTGCAAATTTTAACTGGACATGCATCATATTTATTTGTGCCTCATGTCATGAACATGTTGTGGTGATTCGCGTGTTGATTGTTGTTTTCTCGATTGCTTCTTCTTGATAGAGTTCCGAAAGCGTTTGGAGTGTGAGGATTCGTTCAACTACGTTGACTCGTATTCTTCATGGATTCGTTCTTCTTCCAAGCGGGGTCTCAAGCAAGATGGCACATTTCCCTGGATACCACTACTATCATTGCCATGCTAGTTGTCCCACTTTTATCATTATGTCTCGCTACCTACCACTTGTTTGACAAGCCTCCCAACATTGCCATGATAAGCCTCTAACCCCTCCACATCCCAGCAAACCTTTGTTTGGCTATGTTACAACATGCTCAACCCTTCTTATAGTGTTTCTAGCTGTAGGTGCTATTGCTTCCATGTGTCAACATGGACATTCTTTTGTTATCGCAATACTATTGTTAGTTAATTTAATGCACATATATAATTGGTAAAGGGTGGAAGGTTTGGCCTTTTTCTCGTTGTTTTGTTCCATGCTTGCCGCACTAGTTACTTGTGAACCGGTGTTATGTTCCATCATTGAGTGCTCCTAACATGCTCGGGGTTGTTATGGGGACCCCCTTGATTTTTGTCTTAGGATAAAACTTGTCTGGAAAGGCCCAACTTTGGTACTACATTTGCCAAACATAATAATATTGATCACCTTATTAAAGCATAGAGGGTCGCCCCTCGTGGATTAATTTAACATAATACAGGGGGGCCAGTGCTACTAGTGCTAGTCCAAAATAAAGCACTGTGTGAGGCCACCCCAGGACAACTTAGGGGATTTCTATCAGGCCTTCGTACGCGTACCTTATTCGTCGTGGCCTGAGAACGAGATACGCGGCGCCTATCGGGATTGTCGGCATGTCAGGCCACCTTGTTGGACTTGTTTTGCCTTTGTCGGACGTCTTGCGCGTGCGATATTGATGACACTTTGGGCTATCTCGAAGTCGAGATTTTCCATCGGGATTCCGCAGATACTATAGGTGATTCCGCAGTTGAGGAATTCCAACGCGGCGTGTGGTTAATTTGTGATGGATTAGTTGGAGCACCCCTACAGCGTTAAATCTTTCGGAAAGCCGGGCCCGTGGTTATGTGGAAAGTTGGAAACTTTGTTTAACACCCGGTCATAGCAAACTTCAAGTAAACTCAAATAAAATACACCAACTGTGTGCGTAACCGTGACTGTCTTTTCTCGCGAGTCCTTATCCGAGAGAGAACACGATGGGCTTATGTTTGACGTAAGCAGGTGTTCAGGATCACTTAGTGATCATTACTAGTTCACGTCCGTTATGCGTAGACCACCATACTTTACATTCTGTATCCGTAAGTTAGCGACCCAAATAAATGCTTAGTCGCTTGCTGCAGCCTCACCCCTTAACCATACCTCACCCATTAAGCTTTAATAGTCTTGATACCCTTGGAAATGAGATTGCTGAATCCCTGTGGCTCACAGATTACTACAACAACAGTTGCAGGTACAGGTAATGTGATGCTTTGACGTGAGCGTGATGCATGTTTTGATTTGGAGTTCTTCTTGTTCCTCTTCATCAATCTAGGATGGGTTCTAGGCGGCAGCAGGGATAGAAAGGATGGAGGTCATATTATCGTTTGATTTCGTCCGTAGTAGGAACCTTCTCTTCTGTATGTTGTTTGAATATGTTGTTGTATTGAATGTGATATTGATGTAGCTTGTGGTGAGTGTAAGCCAATTCCATATACTCATCTCTTCTTTACATGTACTTGTAATGATATCCATTCTTGCAAAACAACGAGATGCGCTTCTATCCATTTCGAGGCCCTCGTGCCAAAATAAGGATAGGATCGCATCTTGGGCGTTACAATACTTGCCCAAAAAGATAAGTCTAGACGCATATCCCAAGTTCGATGGTCGTTTGCTCCCTTAAGGAAACCCTTGCTATCCTTTTGACTGTGTACGATGGAGTCCTTCACATGATGGAAACCCTTTTTGGGGCGAGCCGTACCCTAGCACTTGTCTTTATCACCTTTGGGGGGGGCGAGCCGATACCGACAAGGAGCCTTGCTGGGGAAAGTTACAGCCTGCTGCTCGGGGCTTGCTCCCTTTTGGCGCTCGCGGTTAAGACAGACCCGACAAAACAGTTCCACGCGACAAGGGACAAACATGGTGATATAGTATAACAAAGGGAGAAAGTATAGTACTTAAGGAAGAGAAATAACATTATTTCATTCATTTTCAGTACAAAATGGATAGAGATTACATTTCGATTAGGCTAAATTTGGCAAGTCCCTACAATCTTTTGATTTATAAAAAGATAAGTGCCCCGAAGTACCTTTCTTGTCCCTCTCCTCCTAGGGATATATACGTCTCCAACATATCTACTTTTCCTAACACCTTTGCTCTTGTTTTGGACCATATTTTGCACAATTTGAATGGAACTAACTCGTACTAACGTTGTTTTAGCAGAACTACCATGGTGTTGTTTTTTGTGTAGAAATAAAAGTTCTCGAAATGCAACAAATTTTTTTTGAGATTTTTTTGGAATATATGAGGAATTTTCGATCCATAAGCAACCTTAGAGGGGGCCCAGGGTGACCACCCTCTACCAGGGCGCCCAGACCCCCCAGCACGGACTGGTAGAGGGTGGCCACCTCGTGGCCCCTTTGACCTAATTCCAGCGCTATAAATTCTCAAATTTCTAGAAAAAATTAGAGAGGAAGTTTCATTGCATTCCACAATACGGAGCGACCGCCACCCTCCTGTTCTTCATCGGGAGGCCAGATCTGGAGCACGTTTGGGGCTCCGGAGAGGGGAATCTTCGGCATTCGTCATCATCAAACCCTACTCCATCGCTAATTCCATGATGATCCCCACAGGGAGTGAGTAATTCCTTCCTAGACTTGATGGTTGGTGAGGAGTTGGATGAGATTAATCAAGTATCGAGTTAGTTTTGTTAGGGCTTGATCCCTAGTATCCACTATGTTCTAAGATTGATGTTGCTATGACTTGGCCATGCTTAATGCTTGTCACTATGGCCCGAGTGCCATGATTTCAGATCTGAACCATTTATGTTATCATTGTTATCTCTATGTTCTTGATCCGATCTTGCCTAGTCATATGCACCTATTACATGTTATGATCCGTCAACCCCATAGTGACAATATTTGGGATACATCAGGGTGATGACCGTAGTTTGAGGAGTTCATGTATTCACTATGTGTTAATGATTTGTTCCGATTCTCTATTAAAAGAGGCATTAATATTCCTTAGTTTCCTATGGACTCCACTGCCATGGGAGTGTAGGAAAATAGATTTCATGCAAGTTCTTTTCCATAAACACGTATGACTATATACGGAATACAGGACTACATTACATTGACGAAGTGGAGCTAGTTCTGTGTCGCCCTACGTTATGACTGTTATATGATGAATATCATCCAACGAATACACTGATCCTGTGCCTACGAGCTTTCCCCTTATTATTCTTGCTAAGTTACTACTATTGTTGCTACTGTTATACTTGCTACAAAATCACTAGTTCTACTGCTATCGCTATTGTTACTGCTATTACTACGATCAAACTATCATATTACTGTGCTACTGATAACTTTGCTGCTAATACTCTCAAATATTTTTTGGCTCCCCTTGTCTCGAATCTATAAATTTGGGTTGAATACTCTACCCATGAAAGTTTTTGTGATCCCCTATACTTGTGAGTTATCAAGAACTTTTTTCTGGCGCCGTTGCCGGGGAGCATAGCTATATTGTTGAGTCACTTGGGATTTATATCAGTTGATCACTATGAAGAATCTGAAGGATACTAAAACCAAGATTTTCCCTCTACTACGAGGGGAGGTAAGAAACTGCCATCTAGCTTTGCACTTGATTCATCACCTTCTATTATGAGTAAGTTTGCAACACCCACCACCTATTATTAATCTGATATTGATGATGCTACTTCTGATATGAATGATGCTTATGATGATGCTAGTACCGTGCTAGATGATATTGTGCCATTAGGTGAATTTGTTGATGAAAAAATTGCTAGAGCTAGAGAAAATGAAATCATGAAACTGGTGAAACTACTGAAAAAATGATGATTATAAAACACTAATAGGCCTAGCTCTCCTAGATTTGAAATGCCTAAGATACCTGAAGGTTATGCTTTGGATGGAGAAATAGCTAGAGAGATTATTGGCTTTAAGGATAGAGATGATCTTAAGAAACTACTACGCAAGTATAGGAAAAGACTTTGAATGCTAAAATGAAATGTGACCCTAAGTTTTGTACTTCACCTATCTTTGTTACTGATAAGTATTATGAATTCTCTGTCGACCGAGAGTTAATTACTTTGGTTGAATCAAACCCTTTTCATGGCTATGAAACTGAAACTATGGTAGGCACACCTTACTAAGCTGAGTGATATAGGCACCCTATTTGCTCATGATGAGAATATTCACTACTATTATATTCTCAAAATTATTCCGTTCTCATTAAACGGTGATGCTAAGATATGTACATACTCTTACTCCTGGTTGTGTGCATAGTCCCCAGGATATGATTTACTAATTCTCTAAAAAATATTTTCCTTCTCATAAGAAACAAGCTTCCTTACATGAAACATTTAACTTTGTGCAAACTGAAGAAGAGAGTCTCCCACAAGATTGGGGGAGGATTCTCCAATTTCTTAATGCTTTGCCTGGTCATACTCTTAGAAACATGAAATACTTGATATCTTCTATAATAGACTAACCGATACTTCTAGGGACTTCCTAGATAGTTGTGCTAGTTGTGTTTTCACAGGTGGTAGAGGTAAATTCCTTATTAAAGTTTGATTAAGGTGATATACCTTACAAAAAACATCCTAGTCAATGCTTATATGAGTTTGATAACTACATTATGAAGCAAGAGCACTCCAATGCAAATCTTTTGAAACACTTGAAATATAATTCTGATATGATTGCCCGCTTGAGTGACTTGCTATTTAGAATCAGTAATGATGTTAGAAGTGTAGGAAAAACATGCCTCTATGGCTCAAACTTAGTTAGAAAAAGTTGCTAAATCTCAAAGAGAATTGTTTGATGAAATTAATAATAACATGAATGATCATGCTATTAGAGTAGTGACTAGAGGAGGTAGAATGACCCAAGAACCTCTTTATCCTCAGGTCATCCTAAAAGAATTGAACAAGAATCTCGAGGAAATAATGCTGATACACCTAGTACTTCTTAGAAGAAAAAGAAAAAGCAAGATGATAGGACTTTGCATGCTTCTAGTGAACCCGGGGGTAGAAAAACCTCCTGATGATAATAATGACGTTTCTATTTCTGATGCTAAAACTCAAACTGGTAATGAACATCCACCTAGTGATAATGATAATGATAGTGATGTTCATGAGGATACCCAACCTAGTAATGGTAAAGAACCAGATAATGATGTCAAAATAGAACATGATGTTGATATTGATAACCCACAACCTAAAAATAAACGATATGATAAAAAGACTTTGTGGCTAGAAACATGGTAAAGAAAGAGAACCACGGGTTCAGAAACCCATGCCCTTTCCACCTAAACTATCTAAGAAAAAGGATGATGAAGAATTGAATGCTTTCCTAAAATGATTAGGCTAGTCTTTTTGCATACCCATTAACGAATATTTTAAAGATGTCTCCTTATGCTAAGTACATGAAAGACATCATTGCTAATAAATGAAAGATACATGAGGTGGAAATCTCCACCATTCTTGCTAATTATTCTTTTAAGGATGGAGTGCCTAAGAAACTTGGAGATCCTAGAATAACAACTATACCGTGCTCCATTAAATGAAATTATGTCAAAACTGCATTGTGTGATTCGGGAGCTGGTGTTAGTGTTATGCCTTTCTCTGTATATAAAGACTTGATTTGAATAAACTCACACCTAATAAAATATCATTGCAAATGGCTAACAAATCAATAGGCATACCTATAGGTATTTGTGAGGATGTGCCTGTTATTGTTGCAAATGCTACTATCTTAACAAACTTTGTTATACTTGAGATTCCCGAGGATGACAACAGGTCGATTATCCATGGTAGATCCTTTTGGATATTGCACATGCTTATATTGATTGCAATAAAGCAAGGTCACTTTTCATATCAATGGTAATGAGCATACCGTACACTTTCCGAAGAAACAATTCCAAGTGAATGGTGTGAATGTTATTGAAAATTCCACACATTCATTATTGGAAGCTTTCAATTACCTCTATCTACTATCAAAAACAGATATGATATTATTATGGTTGGGGATATACCTATCCCAATTGAGGTAACCTAGTGTTTTATGAAATTTGTTCGGTTTCATGCTAATTGAAAGTGATTGTTAATAAGACTTGATGAACCTTATTAATGAATCATTTTTGAGAGGTATGAAGTTGATGAATTTAGTAGACACAATCTCTGTATCCACATTTTGTTTTCTGTTTTTCCTAGTTAAATAAAATAAAATGCCATGTTTATCCAGCTTTCTGTTTTTCCCGTGCAATAAAAAATGACCCAAAAATAAAAATTCTCAGAATGCCTTGAAAATTTAACATGATTTTTTTATTATTTATGAATTTCTGGAACAAATAACACCAGAGGGGTGTGTGCCTGGTGGCCACCGTCCACCAAAGCGCGTCAGACCCTCCTGGCACGACTTGGTAGAGGGTAGGACCCAGGTGGGTCCCCCAACTAATCACTTTAGCCCATGTCATCTCTTACCTCCAAAAAAAATTCACCATTGCTCTCTCTATCCGTCGTGTTCTTGCTCACGAACCCGTGGATTTCGATCTTTTAGCTTGAAGCTCCATTTTCGAAACTGTTTTAGGGGATCGATTCTTGGTATGTAACTCCCCCCATTGCTCCAATTAGTTTTTGATTTAGTGGTTTATTTTCAGAAAAATGAGCTACTCTTGGTTCTGCTATAGATGAGCTTGCATGTTGAATTCTTAGAGTTCTAAGTAGTTTGGATGCTTGATACGGCCTCTATGCATCCCTAGGAGTAGTTGCTATCAATATTATTTAATTTTGTTAACAATTTTTTGTGGACTAAATTTTTTTAGAAATTTATTTGTACAAAATAAGATGAATTTCTTTAGGAAGTAGTCCTCCAAGAATAATGCCAAGGGAGTTATTGGGGAGTCATATGATAACGACCTATACATTCCAAGGAAGGAAGAAGTGTGGCCGTGCGAATGGACACATATTCCCTTTATGGAGGAAGCCAGTTTCTATCAAGAGTTTTCTCAATTTATTGACAATCTTGGGATGACCAACTTCCTCGCAGATAAGTGTGACCAGTAACACATCCTCACAAATTATTTTGTGCAAAGTTTTAATTTCCCGAGTAGGAATAACCCTCCTGAGGTGCAGTTTAATCTATATGCCGAAAACTACAAGATACCATTCACCGACTTTTGTGACATATGTCTAATTCCTCCTGACGGGGAATTAAGAGAGCCTAACTAGCAGAGTTTGAGGACTTTCTCCTCACTTTAACACTGGGTGACGACAGAGGCGTGTCAAAAGCCACTGTCACTAGTGTGTAGTTTCCT
>JAAAWK010000729.1:0-24188 GCA_022496015.1 Hordeum marinum
TTCACCTCCAAAGCCACATCATCAATTTTCTACCCATTCTGACTTCATTTGCTATTTTTCATGCACTTAGTGATTTTTTCGTCAAAATAACCATGTAACGGAAAAGAACTTCAGATGAACTCTAAAAAGGTTGAAAGTTGGCATGGTATCATTATTTCACCCACATAGCATGTGCTAAAAAGTTGAGAGGGTTATGGGAAAAATGGATGCACTTCGTGTGCAAAATGAACAATCTCTTTCGAAGTATCAGGGTTTCGGATGAAAAACTCGTTAGTTACAAAGGCGTTTTATTTTTTCAAAATTATTTGAACTCCATACTTTTTGTGTGTTGAAAATGCACCATTCAAAGCCTCATTATCAATTTTCAACCCTTTCTGACTTCATTTTCTATTTTTCATGCACTTACTATTTTTTCCAATAAAATAACCTTGAAATTGAAAAGCGCATCAAATGAACTCTGAAAAGGTTGAAAGTTGGCATGGATCATCATTTCACCCACATAGCATGTGCTAAAAGTTGAGAGGGTTATGGCAAAAACTAGATGCACTTCGTGTACAAAATGAACAATCTCTTTCGAAGTATCAGGGTTTCGGATGAAAACTCGCCTGTTACAAAGGCATTTCATTTTTTTAACTTATTTGAACTCCATACTTTTTGTGTTTCAAAATGCACCATTCAAATCCACATCATCAATTTTCAACCCTTTCTGACTTCATTTTCTATTTTTCATGCACTTACTGATTTTTTCAAATAAAATAACCTGAAATTGAAAATCACATCAAATGAACTCTGAAAGGTTGAAAGTTGGCAAGGTATCATCATTTCACCCACATAGCATGTGCTAAAAAGTTGAGAGGGTTACGGCAAAAACTGGATGCACTTCGTGTACAAATGAACAATCTCTTTCTTAGTATCAGGGTTTCGGACGAAAGCTCCCCGTTACAAAGGCATTTCATTTTTTAACATATTTGAACTCCATAATTTTTGTGTGTTCAAAATGCACCATTAAAAGCCACATCATCAATTTTCAACCCTTTCTTGACTTCATCTTCTATTTTTCATGCACTTACTGTTTTTTTCACCAAAATAACCCTAAAATTGAAAAGCACATCAAATGAACTCTGAAAAGCTTGAAAGTTGGCATGGTATCATCATTTCACCCACATAGCATGTGCTAAAAGTTGAGAGGGTTACATCGAAAACTGGATGCACTTCATGTACAAAATGAACAATCTCTTTCGAAGTGTCACGGTTTCGGACGAATACTCGCCTATTACGAAGGCATTTCATTTTTAACTTATTTGAACTCCATACTTTTGTGTGTTTAAAATGCACCATTCAAAGCCACATCATCAATTTTCAACCTTTCTGACTTCATTTGCTATTTTCATGCACTTAGTGTTTTTCATCAAATAACCCTGAAATTAAAAAGCACATCAAATGAACTGTGAAAAGGTGAAAGTTGGCATGGTATCATCATTTCACCCCATAGCATGTGCTAAAAAGTTCAAAGGGTTACGTCAAAATGGATACCTTCGTGTACAAAATGAACAATCTCTTTCGAAGTATCACGGTTTCGGACAAAAACTCGCTGTTACAAAGGCATTTTATTTTTAACTTATTTGAACTCCATATTTTAGTGTGTTTAAAATGCACCTTCAAAGCCACATCATCAATTTTCTACCCTTTCTGACTTCATTTGCTATTTTTCATGCACTTAGTGATTTTTCGTCAAAATAACCATGTAATGGAAAAGAACTTCAGATGAACTCTGAAAAGGTTGAAAGTTGGCATGGTATCTCATTCACCCACATACCATGTACAAAAAGTTGAGAGGGTTATGGGGAAAACTGGACGCACTTCATGTGCAAAATGAACAATCTCTTTCGAAGTATCAGGGTTTGGACGAAAACTCGTCAGTTACAAAGGCGTTTTTTTTTTCAAAATTTTTGAACTCCATACTTTTGTGGGTTTCAAAATGCACCATTCAAAGCCTCATCATCAATTTTCAACCCTTTCTGATTTCATTTTCTATTTTTTCATGCACATACTAAGTTTTTCCAATAAAAGAACCATGTAATGGAAAAGAACTTCAGATGATCTGCTGCAAAAGATTGAAAGTTGGCATGGTATCATCATTTCACCCACATAGCATGTGCTAAAAAGTTTAGAGGGGTATGGGAAAAATGGATGCACTTCGTGTGCAAAATGAACAATCTCTTTCGAAGTATTAGGGTTTCGGATGAAAACTCGTCATTTACAAAGGCGTTTTATTTTTTTCAAATTATTTGACTCCATACTTTTTGTGTGTTCAAAAATGCACCATTCAAAGCCTCATCATCAATTTTCAACACTTTCTGGCTTCATTTTCTATTTTTCATGCACTTACTAATTTTTTTCCAATAAAATAACCCTGAAATTGAAAAGCACATCAAACGAACTCTGAAAAGGTTGAAAGTTGGCATAGGAATCATCATTTCACCCACATAGAATGTCCCTAAAAAGTTGAGAGGGTTATGGCAAAAACTAGATGCACTTCGTGTACAAAATAAACAATCTCTTTCGAAGTTATTACACGGTTGGGGATGAAACTCGCCTGTTACAAAGGCATTTCATTTTTTTAACTATTTGAACTCCATACTTGTTTGTGTGTTCAAATGCACCATTCAAAGCCACATCATCAATTTTCATTCAACCCTTTCTTGACTTCATTTCTATTTTTCATGCACTTACTGATTTTTTCCAAGAAAATAACCCTGAAATTGGAAAGCACATCAATATGACTCTGAAAAACGTTGAAAGTTGAGACATGGTAGCATCATTTCACCCAATAGCATGTGCTAAAAAAGTTGAGAGGAGTTACATCGAAAACTGGATGCACTGCATGTACAAAATGAACAATCTCTTTCGAAGTGTCACGGTTTTCGGAACGAATACTCACCTGTTACGAAGGCATTTCATTATTTAACTTATTTGAACTCCATACTTTTGTGTGTTTAAAATGCACCATTCAAAGCCCCATCATCAATTTTCAACCCTTTCTGACTTCATTTGCTATTTTCATGCACTTAGTGATTTTTTTTTCATCAAAATAACCCTGAAATTGAAAGCACTTCAAATGAACTCTAAAACGCTTGAAAGTTGCATGGTATCAACATTTCACCCACATAGCATGTGCTAAAAGTTGAGAGGGTTACATCAAAAAATGGATGCACTTCATGTACAAAATGAACAATCTCTTTCGAAGTATCATGGTTTCGGATGAAAACTCGCCTGTTACAAAGGCATTTCATTTTTTTTAACTTATTTGAACTACATACTTTTGTGTGTTCAAAATGCACCATTCAAAGCCACATCATCAATTTTCAACCCTTTCTTTACTTCATTTTCTATTTTTCATGCACTTACTGATTTTTTCCAATAAATACCCTGAAATTGAAAAGCACATCAAATGAACTCTGAAAAGGTTGAAAGTTGGCATGGTATCATCATTTCACTCCCACATAGCATGTGCTAAAAAGTTGAGAGAGTGACGGAAAAACTGGATGCACTTCGTGTACAAAATGAACAATCTCTTTCTTAGTATCAGGGTTTTCGGACGAAAGCTCCCCTGTTACAAAGGCATTTTCATTTTTTACCATATTTGAACTCCATACTTTTGGTGTGTTCAAAATGCACCATTAAAAGCCACATCATCAATTTTCAAACCCTTTCTTTTGACTTCATCTTCTATTTGTCATGCACTTACTGTTTTTTTTTTCACCAAAATAACCTAAAATTGAAAAGCACATCAAATGAACTCTGAAAAGGTGGAAACTTGACATGGTATCATCGTTTCACACCCACATAGCATGTGCTAAAGAGGTGAGAGGGTTACACATCGAAAACTGGATGCACTTCATGTACAAAATGAACAAATCTCTTCGAAGTGTCACGGTTTCGGACGAATACTCGCCTGTTACGAAGGCATTTTCATTTTTTAACTTATTTGAACTCCATACTTTTGTGTGTTTAAAATGCACCATTCAAAGCCACATCATCAATTTTCAAACCCTTTCTGACTTCATTTGCTATTTTTCATGCACTTAGTGATTTTTTTCATCAAAATAACCCTAAAAATTGAAAAGCACTTCAAATGAACTCTAAAAAGGTTGAAAGTTGGCATGGTATCATCATTTCACCCACATAAGCATGTGCTAAAAAGTTCAAAGGGTTACGTCGAAAATTGGATGCACTTCGTGTACAAAATGAACAATCTCTTTCGAAGTATCAACGGTTTCGGACAAAAACTTGCCTGTTACAAAGGCATTTATTTTGTTAACTTATTTGAACTCCATAATTTTTGTGTGTTTAAAATGCAACCGTTCAAAGCCAAATCATCAATTTTCTACCCTTTCTGACTTCATTTGCTATTTTTCCTGCACTTAGTGATTATTTTCGTCAAATTAACCATGTAATGGAAAAGCACTCCAAATGAACTCTAAAAAAGGTTGAAAGTTGGCATGGTATCATCATTTCACCCACATAGCATGTGCTAAAAAGTTGAGTGGGTTATGGCGAAAAAAGGATGCACTTTGTGTGCAAAAATGAACGATGTCTTTCGAAGTATCAGGGTTTCGGACGAAAACTCGTCAGTTACAAAAGGCGTTTTATTTTTTCAAAATTATTTGACCTCCATACTTTTTGTGTGTTGAAAATGCACCATTCAAAAGCCTCCTTATCAATTTTCAACCCTTTCTGACTTCATTTTCTATTTTTCATGCACTTACTAGTTTTTTCCAATAAAATAACCTTGAAATTGAAAAGCACATCAAATGAACTCTGAAAAGGTTGAAAGTTGGCATGGAATCATCATTTCACACCACATAGCATGTGCTAAAAAGTTGAGAGGGTTATGGCAAAAACTAGATGCACTTCGTGGACAAAATGAACAATCTCTTCGAAGTATCAGGGTTCGGATGAAAAACTCGCCTGTTACAAAGGCATTTCATTTTTTTAACTTATTTGAACTCCATACTTTTTGTGTGTTCAAAATGCACCATTCAAAGCCACATCATCAATTTTCAACCCTTTCTTGACTTCATTTTCTATTTTTCATGCACTTACTGATTTTTTTCCAATAAAATAACCCTGAAACTGAAAATGACATCAAATGACTCTGAAAAGGTTGAAAGTTGGCATGGTATCATCATTTCAACCCACATAGCATGTGCTAAAAAGTTGAGAGGGTTACGGCAAAAACTGGATGCACTTCATGTACAAAATGAACAATCTCTTTCTTAGTATCAGGGGTTCGGACGAAAGCTCCCCTGTTACAAAGGCATTTCATTTTTTTAACATATTTGAACTCCATACTTTTTGTGTGTTCAAAATGCACCATTAAAAGCCACATCATCAATTTTCAACCCTTTCTTGACTTCATCTTCTATTTTTCATGCACTTATACTGTTTTTTTTCACCAAAATAACCCTAAAATTGAAAAGCACATCAAATGAACTCTGAAAAGCTTGAAAGTTGGCATGGTATAATCATTTCACCCACATAGCATGTGCTAAAAAGTTGAGAGGGTTACATCGAAAACTGGATGCACTTCATGTACAAAAATGAACAATCTCTTTCGAAGTGTCACGGTTTCGGACGAATACTCGCCTGTTACGAAGGCATTTCATTTTTTTACTTATTTGAACTCCAATACTTTTTGGGTTTTTAAAATGCAACCATTCAAAGCCACATCATCAATTTTCAACCCTTTCTGACTTCATTTGCTATTTTTCATGCACTTAGTGATTTTTTCATCAAAATAACCCTGAAATTGAAAAAGCACATCAAATGAACTCTGAAAAAGGTTGAAAGTTGGCATGGGTATCATAATTTCACCCACATAGCATGTGCTAAAAAGTTGAGAGAGTGACGGCAAAAAACTGGATGCACTTCGTGTACAAAATGAACAATCTCTTTCTTAGTATCAGGGTTTCGGACGAAAGCTCCCCTGTTACAAAGGCATTCCTTTTTTTAACATATTTGAACTCCATACTTTTTTGTGTGTTCAAAATGGCACCATTAAAGGCCACATCCATCAATTTTTCAACCCTTTCTGACTTCATCTTCTATTTTCATGCACTTACCGTTTTTTTTTCACCAAAATAACCCTAAATTGAAGAGCACATCAAATGAACTCTGAAAAGGTTGAAAGTTGCTGGTATCATCATTTCACCCACATAGCATGTGCTAAAAAGGTGAGAGGGTTACATCGAAAACTGGATGCACTTCATGTACAAAATGAACAATCTCTTTCGAAGTGTCACGGTTTCGGACGAATACTCGCCTGTTACGAAGCATTTCATTTTTAACTTATTTTAACTCCATACTTTTTGTGTGTTTAAAATGCCACCATTCAAAGCCACATCATCAATTTTCAACCCTTTCTGACTTCATTGCTATTTTTCATGCACTTAGTGATTTTTTTCATCAAAATAACCCTGAAATTGAAAAGCACTCAAATGAACTCTAAAAAGGTTGAAAGTTGGCATGGTATCATCATTTCACCCACATAGCATGTGCTAAAAAGTTGAGAGGGTTATCAAAAATGGATGCACTTCGTGTACAAAATGAACAATCTCTTTCGAAGTATCAGGGTTTCGGACAAAACTCGCCTGTTACAAAGGCATTTTATTTTTTAATTATTTGAACTCCATACTTTTTGTGTGTTCAAAATGCACCATTCAAGCCATCATCAATTTTCAACCCTTTCTGACTTCATTTTCTATTTTTCATGCACTTACTGATTTTTCCAAATAACCTTAATGAAAAGCACTCAAATGAACTCTGAAAAGGTGAAAGTTGGCATGGTATCATCATTTCACCCACATAGCATGTGCTAAAAGTTGAGAGGGTTACGTCAAAAATGGATGCACTTCGTGTACAAAATGAACAATCTCTTTCGAAGTATCACGGGTTTCGGACGAAACTCGCCTGTTACAAAGGCATTTTATTTTTAACTATTTGAACTCCATCTTTTTGTGTGTGTTAAAATGCACCATTCAAAAGCCACATCATCAATTTTCAACCCTTTCTGACTTCATTTGCTATTTTCATGCACTTAGTGATTTTTCCAAAAATAACCTGTGAAAAGCATCAAATGAACTCTGAAAAGGTTGAAAGTTGGCATGGTATCATCATTTCACCCACATAGCATGTGCTAAAAAGTTGAGAGGTTATGGCAAAAACTGGATGCACTTCGTGTACAAAATGAACAATCTCTTTCGAGTATCAGGGTTTCGGGAAAACTCGTGTTACAAAGGCATTTCATTTTTTAACTTATTTGAACTCCATACTTTTTGTGTGTTCAAAATGCACCATTCAAAAGCCTCATCAATTTTCAACCCTTTCTGACTTCATTTCTATTTTTCATGCACTTACTTTTTTTCCAATAAAATAACCTGAAATTGAAAAGCCATCAAATGAACTCTGAAAAGGTTGAAAGTTGGCATGGAATCATCATTTCACCCACATAGCATGTGCTAAAAAGTTGAGAGGGTTATGGCAAAAACTAGATGCACTTCGTGTACAAAATGAACAATCTTTCGAAGTATCAGGGTTTCGGATGAAACTCGCCTGTTACAAAGGCATTTCATTTTTTTAACTTATTTGAACTCCATACTTTTTGTGTGTTCAAAATGCACCATTCAAAGCCACATCATCAATTTCAACCCTTTCTGACTTCATTTCTATTTTTCATGCACTTACTGATTTTTTCCAATAAAATAACCCTGAAATTGAAAAGCACATCAAATGAACTCTGAAAAGGTTGAAAGTTGGCATGGTATCATCATTTCACCCACATAGCATGTGCTAAAAGTTGAGAGGGTTACGGCAAAAACTGGATGCACTTCGTGTACAAAATGAACAATCTCTTTCTTAGTATCAGGGTTTCGGACAAAGCTCCCTGTTACAAAGGCATTTCATTTTTTAACTATTTGAACTCCATACTTTTTGTGTGTTCAAAATGCACCATTAAATCACATCATCAATTTTCAACCTTTCTTGACTTCATCTTCTATTTTTCATGCACTTACTGTTTTTTTCACCAAAATAACCCTAAAATTGAAAAGCACATCAAATGAACTCTGAAAAGCTTGAAAGTTGGCATGGTATCATCATTTCACCCACATAGCATGTGCTAAAAAGTTGAGAGGGTTACATCGAAAACTGGATGCACTTCATGTACAAAATGAACAATCTCTTTCGAAGTGTCACGGTTTCGGACGAATACTCGCCTGTTACGAAGGCATTTCATTTTTTACTTATTTGAACTCCATACTTTTTGTGTGTTTAAAATGCACCATTCAAACCACATCATCAATTTTCAACCCTTTCTTGACTTCATTTCTATTTTTCATGCACTTACTGTTTTTTTTCACAAAATAACCCTGAAATTGAAAAGCACATCAAATGAACTCTGAAAAGGTTGAAAGTTGGCATGGTATCATCATTTCACCCACATAGCATGTGCTAAAAAGTTGAGAGGGTTACTCAAAACTGATGCACTTCGTGTACAAAATGAACAATCTCTTTCGAAGTCAGGTTTCGGACGAAACTCGCCTGTTACAAGGCATTTCATTTTTTTAACTTATTTGAACTCCATACTTTTTGTGTGTTCAAAATGCACCATTCAAAGCCACATCATCAATTTTCAACCCTTTCTACTTCATTTCTATTTTTCATGCACTTACTGATTTTTTCATAAAATAACCCTGAAATGAAAAGCACATCAAATGAACTCTGAAAAAGGTTGAAAGTTGGCATGGTATCATCATTTCACCCACATAGCATGTGCTAAAAGTTGAGAGGGGACGGCAAAACTGGATGCACTTCGTGTACAAAATGAAATCTCTTTCGAAGTATCAGGTTTCGGACGAAAGCTCGCCTGTTACAAGGCATTTCATTTTTTAACTTATTTGAACTCCATACTTTTTGTGTGTTCAAAATGCACCATTAAAGCCACCATCAATTTTCAACCCTTTCTTGACTTCATTTCTATTTTCATGCACTTACTGTTTTTTTCACAAAATAACCCTAAATTGAAAAGCACATCAAATGAACTCTGAAAAGGTTGAAAGTTGGCATGGTATCATCATTTCACCCACATAGCATGTGCTAAAAAGTTGAGAGGGTTACATCGAAAACTATGCACTTCGTGTACAAAATGAACAATCTCTTTCGAAGTATCACGGTTTCGACGAAACTCGCCTGTTACAAGGCATTTCATTTTTTAACTTATTTGAACTCCATACTTTTTGTGTGTTTAAAATGCACCATTCAAAGCCACATCATCAATTTTCAACCCTTTCTGACTTCATTTGCTATTTTTCATGCACTTAGTGATTTTTTCACAAATAACCTGTAATTGAAAAGCACTTCAAATGAACTCTAAAAGGTTGAAAGTTGGCATGGTATCATCATTTCACCCACATAGCATGTGCTAAAAAGTTCAAGGGTTACGTCAAAATTGGATGCACTTCGTGTACAAAATGAACAATCTCTTTCGAAGTATCACGGTTTCGGACAAAACTCGCCTGTTACAAAGGCATTTTATTTTTTAACTTATTTGAACTCCATAATTTTGTGTGTTTAAAATGCACCATTCAAAGCCACATCATCAATTTTCAACCCTTCTGACTTCATTTTTCTATTTTTCATGCACTTAGTGATTATTTTCGTCAAAATAACCATGTAAATTGAAAAGCACTCAAATGAACTCTAAAAAGGTTGAAAGTTGGCATGGTATCATCATTTCACCCACATAGCATGTGCTAAAAAGTTAGAGGGTTATGGCAAAATGGATGCACTTCGTGTACAAAATGAACAATCTCTTTCGAAGTATCAGGTTTCGGATGAAAACTCGCCTGTTACAAAGGCATTTTATTTTTTCAACTTATTTGAACTCCATACTTTTTGTGTGTTCAAAATGCACCATTCAAAGCCCATCATCAATTTTCAACCCTTTCTGACTTCATTTTCTATTTTTCATGCACTTACTGATTTTTTTCCAATAAAATAACCTTGAAATTGAAAAGAATCAAATGAACTCTGAAAAGGTTGAAAGTTGGCATGGTATCATTTCACCCACATAGCATGTGCTAAAAAGTTGAGAGGGTTATGGCAAAAACTGGATGCACTTCGTGTACAAAATGAACAATCTCTTTCGAAGTATCAGGGTTCGGATGAAAACTCGCCTGTTACAAAGGCATTTCATTTTTTTAACTTATTTGAACTCCATACTTTTTGTGTGTTCAAAATGCACCATTCAAAGCCACATCATCAATTTTCAACCCTTTCTGACTTCATTTCTATTTTCATGCACTTACTGATTTTTTCCAATAAAATAACCCTGAAATTGAAAAGCACATCAAATGAACTCTGAAAAGGTTGAAAGTTGGCATGGTATCATCATTTCACCCACATAGCATGTGCTAAAAGTTGAGAGGGTTACGGCAAAAACTGGATGCACTTCGTGTACAAAATGAACAATCTCTTTCGAAGTATCAGGGTTTCGGACGAAAGCTCGCCTGTTACAAAGGCATTTCATTTTTTTAACTATTTGAACTCCATACTTTTTGTGTGTTCAAAATGCACCATTCCACACATCATCAATTTCCAACCCTTTCTGACTTCATTTTTCATGCACTTACTGATTTTTCAAAATAACCCTGAAATTGAAAAGCACATCAAATGAACTCTGAAAAGGTTGAAAGTTGGCATGGTATCATCATTTCACCCATAGCATGTGCTAAAAAGTTGAGAGGGTTACGCAAAAACTGGATGCACTTCGTGTACAAAATGAACAATCTCTTTCGAGTATCAGGTTTCGGACGAAAGCTCCCTGTTACAAAGGCATTTCATTTTTTAACTATTTGAACTCCATACTTTTTGTTGTTCAAAATGCACCATTCAAAGCCACATCATCAATTTTCAACCCTTTCTGACTTCATTTCTATTTTTCATGCACTTACTGTTTTTTCACAAAATAACCCTAAATTGAAAAGCACATCAAATGAACTCTGAAAAGGTTGAAAGTTGGCATGGTATCATCATTTCACCCACATAGCATGTGCTAAAAAGTTGAGAGGGTTACATCGAAAACTGGATGCACTTCATGTACAAAATGAACAATCTCTTTCGAAGTATCACGGTTTCGGACGAATCTCGCCTGTTACAAAGGCATTTCATTTTTTAACTTATTTGAACTCCATACTTTTTGTGTGTTTAAAATGCACCATTCAAAGCCACATCATCAATTTTCAACCCTTTCTGACTTCATTTTCTATTTTTCATGCACTTACTGATTTTTTCAATAAAATAACCCTGAAATTAAAAGCACATCAAATGAACTCTGAAAAGGTTGAAAGTTGGCATGGTATCATCATTTCACCCACATAGCATGTGCTAAAAAGTTGAGAGGTTACGGCAAAAACTGGATGCACTTCGTGTACAAAATGAACAATCTCTTTCTTAGTATCAGGGTTTCGGACGAAAGCTCGCCTGTTACAAAGGCATTTCATTTTTTAACATTATTTGAACTCCATACTTTTTGTGTGTTCAAAATGCACCATTAAAGCCACATCATCAATTTTCAACCCTTTCTTGACTTCATTTCTATTTTTCATGCACTTACTGTTTTTTCACAAAATAACCCTGAAATTGAAAAGCACATCAAATGAACTCTGAAAAGGTTGAAAGTTGGCATGGTATCATCATTTCACCCACATAGCATGTGCTAAAAAGTTGAGAGGGTTATCGAAAACTGATGCACTTCGTGTACAAAATGAACAATCTCTTTCGAAGTATCAGGTTTCGGACGAAACTCGCCTGTTACAAAGGCATTTCATTTTTTAACTTATTTGAACTCCATACTTTTGTGTGTTCAAAATGCACCATTCAAAGCCACATCATCAATTTTCAACCCTTTCTGACTTCATTTCTATTTTTTGCACTTAGTGATTTTTTTCAATAAAAACCCTGAAATTGAAAAGCACATCAAATGAACTCTGAAAAGGTTGAAAGTTGGCATGGTATCATCATTTCACCCACATAGCATGTGCTAAAAAGTTGAGAGGGTTACGGCAAAAACTGGATGCACTTCGTGTACAAAATGAACAATCTCTTTCAGTATCAGGTTTCGGACGAAAGCTCCCGTTACAAAGGCATTTCATTTTTTAACTATTTGAACTCCATACTTTTTGTGTGTTCAAAATGCACCATTAAAGCCACATCATCAATTTTCAACCCTTTCTGACTTCATTTCTATTTTTCATGCACTTACTGTTTTTTCACCAAAATAACCCTAAATTGAAAAGCACATCAAATGAACTCTGAAAAGGTTGAAAGTTGGCATGGTATCATCATTTCACCCACATAGCATGTGCTAAAAAGTTGAGAGGGTTACATCGAAAACTGGATGCACTTCATGTACAAAATGAACAATCTCTTTCGAAGTGTCACGGTTTCGGACGAATACTCGCCTGTTACAAGGCATTTCATTTTTTAACTTATTTGAACTCCATACTTTTGTGTGTTAAAATGCACCATTCAAAGCCACATCATCAATTTTCAACCCTTTCTGACTTCATTTCTATTTTTCATGCACTTACTGATTTTTTCATCAAAATAACCCTGAAATTGAAAAGCACATCAAATGAACTCTGAAAAGGTTGAAAGTTGGCATGGTATCATCATTTCACCCACATAGCATGTGCTAAAAAGTTGAGAGGGTTACGGCAAAAACTGGATGCACTTCGTGTACAAAATGAACAATCTCTTAGTATCAGGTTTCGGACGAAAGCTCCCCTGTTACAAAGGCATTTCATTTTTTTAACATATTTGAACTCCATACTTTTTGTGTGTTCAAAATGCACCATTAAAAGCCACATCATCAATTTTCAACCCTTTCTTGACTTCATCTTCTATTTTCATGCACTTACTTTTTTTCACCAAAATAACCCTAAATTGAAAAGCACATCAAATGAACTCTGAAAAGGTTGAAAGTTGGCATGGTATCATCATTTCACCCACATAGCATGTGCTAAAAAGTTGAGAGGGTTACATCGAAAACTGGATGCACTTCATGTACAAAATGAACAATCTCTTTCGAAGTGTCACGGTTTCGGACGAATCTCGCCTGTTACGAAGGCATTTCATTTTTTAACTTATTTGAACTCCATACTTTTTGTGTGTTTAAAATGCACCATTCAAAGCCACATCATCAATTTTCAACCCTTTCTGACTTCATTTGCTATTTTTCATGCACTTAGTGATTTTTTCATCAAAATAACCCTGAAATTGAAAAGCACTTCAAATGAACTCTAAAAAGGTTGAAAGTTGGCATGGTATCATCATTTCACCCACATAGCATGTGCTAAAAAGTTGAAAGGGTTACGTCAAAATGGATGCACTTCGTGTACAAAATGAACAATCTCTTTCGAAGTATCAGGTTTCGGACAAAAACTCGCCTGTTACAAAGGCATTTTATTTTTTAACTTATTTGAACTCCATACTTTTTGTGTGTTAAAATGCACATTCAAAGCCAATCATCAATTTTCAACCCTTTCTGACTTCATTTGCTATTTTTCATGCACTTAGTGATTATTTTCGTCAAATAACCATGAATGAAAAGCACTCAAATGAACTCTAAAAAGGTTGAAAGTTGGCATGGTATCATCATTTCACCCACATAGCATGTGCTAAAAAGTTGAGAGGGTTACGGCAAAAATGGATGCACTTCGTGTACAAAATGAACAATCTCTTTCGAAGTATCAGGGTTTCGGACGAAACTCGCCTGTTACAAAGGCATTTATTTTTTAACTTATTTGAACTCCATACTTTTTGTGTGTTTAAAATGCACCATTCAAAGCCACATCATCAATTTTCACCCTTTCTGACTTCATTTCTATTTTTCATGCACTTAGTGATTTTTTCAAAATAACCAGTAAGAAAAGAATCAAATGAACTCTGAAAAGGTTGAAAGTTGGCATGGTATCATCATTTCACCCACATAGCATGTGCTAAAAAGTTGAGAGGGTTATGGCAAAAAGGATGCACTTCGTGTACAAAATGAACAATCTCTTTCGAAGTATCAGGGTTTCGGACGAAAACTCGTTTACAAAGGCATTTCATTTTTTAACTTATTTGAACTCCATACTTTTTGTGTGTTAAAATGCACCATTCAAAGCCTCATCTCAATTTTCAACCCTTTCTGACTTCATTTCTATTTTTCATGCACTTACTATTTTTTCATAAATAACCCTGAAATTGAAAAGCACATCAAATGAACTCTGAAAAGGTTGAAAGTTGGCATGGATCATCATTTCACCCACATAGCATGTGCTAAAAAGTTGAGAGGGTTATGGCAAAACTGATGCACTTCGTGTACAAAATGAACAATCTCTTTCGAAGTATCAGGTTTCGGACGAAAACTCGCCTGTTACAAAGGCATTTCATTTTTTTAACTTATTTGAACTCCATACTTTTTGTGTGTTCAAAATGCACCATTCAAAGCCACATCATCAATTTTCAACCCTTTCTGACTTCATTTCTATTTTTCATGCACTTACTGATTTTTCAATAAAATAACCCTGAAATTGAAAAGCACATCAAATGAACTCTGAAAAGGTTGAAAGTTGGCATGGTATCATCATTTCACCCACATAGCATGTGCTAAAAAGTTGAGAGGGTTACGGCAAAAACTGGATGCACTTCGTGTACAAAATGAACAATCTCTTTCGAGTATCAGGTTTCGGACGAAAACTCGCCTGTTACAAAGGCATTTCATTTTTTTAACTATTTGAACTCCATACTTTTTGTGTGTTCAAAATGCACCAAAAGCCACATCATCAATTTTCAACCCTTTCTGACTTCATTTCTATTTTTCATGCACTTACTGATTTTTTCACAAATAACCTAAATTGAAAAGCACATCAAATGAACTCTGAAAAGTTGAAAGTTGGCATGGTATCATCATTTCACCCACATAGCATGTGCTAAAAAGTTGAGAGGGTTACATCAAAACTGGATGCACTTCGTGTACAAAATGAACAATCTCTTTCGAAGTATCACGGTTTCGGACGAAACTCGCCTGTTACGAAAGGCATTTCATTTTTTATTTTGAACTCCATACTTTTTGTGTGTTAAAATGCACCATTCAAAGCCACATCATCAATTTTCAACCCTTTCTGACTTCATTTGCTATTTTTCATGCACTTAGTGATTTTTCATCAAAATAACCCTGAAATTGAAAAGCACTCAAATGAACTCTGAAAAGGTTGAAAGTTGGCATGGTATCATCATTTCACCCACATAGCATGTGCTAAAAAGTTGAGAGGGTTACGTCAAAAATGGATGCACTTCGTGTACAAAATGAACAATCTCTTTCGAAGTATCAGGTTTCGGACAAACTCGCCTGTTACAAAGGCATTTTATTTTTTAACTTATTTGAACTCCATACTTTTTGTGTGTTTAAAATGCACCATTCAAAGCCACATCATCAATTTTCACCCTTTCTGACTTCATTTGCTATTTTTCATGCACTTAGTGATTTTTTCGTCAAAATAACCCTGTTGAAAAGCACTCAATGAACTCTGAAAAGGTTGAAAGTTGGCATGGTATCATCATTTCACCCACATAGCATGTGCTAAAAAGTTGAGAGGGTTATGGGAAAAATGGATGCACTTCGTGTACAAAATGAACAATCTCTTTCGAAGTATCAGGGTTTCGGACGAAAACTCGCGTTACAAAGGCTTTTTTTTTTTAACTTATTTGAACTCCATACTTTTTGTGTGTTAAAATGCACCATTCAAAGCCTCATCAATTTTCAACCCTTTCTGACTTCATTTCTATTTTTCATGCACTTACTATTTTTTCCAATAAATAACCTGAAATTGAAAAGCACATCAAATGAACTCTGAAAAGGTTGAAAGTTGGCATGGATCATCATTTCACCCACATAGCATGTGCTAAAAAGTTGAGAGGGTTATGGCAAAAACTGATGCACTTCGTGTACAAAATGAACAATCTCTTTCGAAGTATCAGGGTTTCGGATGAAAACTCGCCTGTTACAAAGGCATTTCATTTTTTTAACTTATTTGAACTCCATACTTTTGTGTGTTCAAAATGCACCATTCAAAGCCACATCATCAATTTTCAACCCTTTCTGACTTCATTTTCTATTTTTCATGCACTTACTGATTTTTTCCAATAAAATAACCCTGAAATTGAAAACATCAAATGAACTCTGAAAAGGTTGAAAGTTGGCATGGTATCATCATTTCACCCACATAGCATGTGCTAAAAAGTTGAGAGGGTTACGGCAAAAACTGGATGCACTTCGTGTACAAAATGAACAATCTCTTTCGAGTATCAGGGTTTCGGACGAAAGCTCGCCTGTTACAAAGGCATTTCATTTTTTTAACTTATTTGAACTCCATACTTTTTGTGTGTTCAAAATGCACCATTCAAAGCCACATCATCAATTTTCAACCCTTTCTTGACTTCATTTCTATTTTTCATGCACTTACTGTTTTTTCACAAATAACCCTAAATTGAAAAGCACATCAAATGAACTCTGAAAAGGTTGAAAGTTGGCATGGTATCATCATTTCACCCACATAGCATGTGCTAAAAAGTTGAGAGGGTTACACGAAAACTGGATGCACTTCGTGTACAAAATGAACAATCTCTTTCGAAGTATCATTTCGGACGAAACTCGCCTGTTACAAGGCATTTCATTTTTTAACTTATTTGAACTCCATACTTTTTGTGTGTTAAAATGCACCATTCAAAGCCACATCATCAATTTTCAACCCTTTCTGACTTCATTTCTATTTTTCATGCACTTACTGATTTTTTCATCAAAATAACCCTGAAATTGAAAAGCACATCAAATGAACTCTGAAAAGGTTGAAAGTTGGCATGGTATCATCATTTCACCCACATAGCATGTGCTAAAAAGTTGAGAGGGTTACGGCAAAAACTGGATGCACTTCGTGTACAAAATGAACAATCTCTTTCGAAGTATCAGGGTTTCGGACGAAACTCCCCTGTTACAAAGGCATTTCATTTTTTTAACTATTTGAACTCCATACTTTTTGTGTGTTCAAAATGCACCATTCAAAGCCACATCATCAATTTTCAACCCTTTCTTGACTTCATTTCTATTTTTCATGCACTTACTGTTTTTTCACAAAATAACCCTAAATTGAAAAGCACATCAAATGAACTCTGAAAAGGTTGAAAGTTGGCATGGTATCATCATTTCACCCACATAGCATGTGCTAAAAAGTTGAGAGGGTTACATCAAAATGGATGCACTTCATGTACAAAATGAACAATCTCTTTCGAAGTGTCAGGTTTCGGACGAAACTGCCTGTTACAAGGCATTTCATTTTTTAACTTATTTGAACTCCATACTTTTTGTGTGTTCAAAATGCACCATTCAAAGCCACATCATCAATTTTCAACCCTTTCTGACTTCATTTTTTTTTCATGCACTTACTGATTTTTTCACAAAATAACCCTGAAATTGAAAAGCACATCAAATGAACTCTGAAAAGGTTGAAAGTTGGCATGGTATCATCATTTCACCCACATAGCATGTGCTAAAAAGTTGAGAGGGTTACGGCAAAAACTGGATGCACTTCGTGTACAAAATGAACAATCTCTTTCGAGTATCAGGTTTCGGACGAAACTCGCCTGTTACAAAGGCATTTCATTTTTTAACTTATTTGAACTCCATACTTTTTGTGTGTTCAAAATGCACCATTAAAGCCACATCATCAATTTTCAACCCTTTCTGACTTCATTTCTATTTTCATGCACTTACTGTTTTTTCACAAAATAACCCTAAATTGAAAAGCACATCAAATGAACTCTGAAAAGGTTGAAAGTTGGCATGGTATCATCATTTCACCCACATAGCATGTGCTAAAAAGTTGAGAGGGTTACGTCAAAAATGCACTTCGTGTACAAAATGAACAATCTCTTTCGAAGTATCACGGTTTCGGACGAAAACTCGCCTGTTACAAGGCATTTATTTTTTAACTTATTTGAACTCCATACTTTTTGTGTTTAAAATGCACCATTCAAAGCCACATCATCAATTTTCAACCCTTTCTGACTTCATTTGCTATTTTTCATGCACTTAGTGATTTTTTCATCAAAATAACCCTGAATGAAAAGCACTCAAATGAACTCTAAAAGGTTGAAAGTTGGCATGGTATCATCATTTCACCCACATAGCATGTGCTAAAAAGTTAAGGGTTACGTCAAAAATGGATGCACTTCGTGTACAAAATGAACAATCTCTTTCGAAGTATCAGGGTTTCGGACGAAAACTCGCCTGTTACAAAGGCATTTTATTTTTTAACTTATTTGAACTCCATACTTTTTTGTGTTTAAAATGCACCATTCAAAGCCACATCATCAATTTTCAACCCTTTCTGACTTCATTTCTATTTTTCATGCACTTAGTGATTTTTTCGTCAAAATAACCATTAATGGAAAAGCAATCAAATGAACTCTGAAAAGGTTGAAAGTTGGCATGGTATCATCATTTCACCCACATAGCATGTGCTAAAAAGTTGAGAGGGTTATGGAAAAATGGATGCACTTCGTGTACAAAATGAACAATCTCTTTCGAAGTATCAGGGTTTCGGACGAAAACTCGTGTTACAAAGGCATTTTATTTTTTCAAAATTATTTGAACTCCATACTTTTTGTGTGTTGAAAATGCACCATTCAAAGCCTCATATCAATTTTCAACCCTTTCTGACTTCATTTTCTATTTTTCATGCACTTATTTTTTCCAATAAAATAACCTTGAAATTGAAAAGCACATCAAATGAACTCTGAAAAGGTTGAAAGTTGGCATGGATCATCATTTCACCCACATAGCATGTGCTAAAAAGTTGAGAGGGTTTGGCAAAAACTAGATGCACTTCGTGTACAAAATGAACAATCTCTTTCGAAGTATCAGGGTTTCGGATGAAAACTCGCCTGTTACAAAGGCATTTCATTTTTTTAACTATTTGAACTCCATACTTTTTGTGTGTTCAAAATGCACCATTCAAAGCCACATCATCAATTTTCAACCCTTTCTTGACTTCATTTTATTTTTCATGCACTTACTGATTTTTTCCAATAAAATAACCCTGAAATTGAAAACACATCAAATGAACTCTGAAAAGGTTGAAAGTTGGCATGGTATCATCATTTCACCCACATAGCATGTGCTAAAAAGTTGAGAGGGTTACGGCAAAAACTGGATGCACTTCGTGTACAAAATGAACAATCTCTTTCTTAGTATCAGGGTTTCGGACGAAAGCTCCCTGTTACAAAGGCATTTCATTTTTTTAACTATTTGAACTCCATACTTTTTGTGTGTTCAAAATGCACCATTAAAGCCACATCATCAATTTTCAACCCTTTCTGACTTCATTTCTATTTTTCATGCACTTACTGTTTTTTCACAAAATAACCCTGAAAATTGAAAAGCACATCAAATGAACTCTGAAAAGGTTGAAAGTTGGCATGGTATCATCATTTCACCCACATAGCATGTGCTAAAAAGTTGAGAGGGTTACATGAAAAACTGGATGCACTTCATGTACAAAATGAACAATCTCTTTCGAAGTGTCACGGTTTCGGACGAATACTCGCCTGTTACGAAGGCATTTCATTTTTTAACTTATTTGAACTCCATACTTTTTGTGTGTTTAAAATGCACCATTCAAAGCCACATCATCAATTTTCAACCCTTTCTGACTTCATTTGCTATTTTTCATGCACTTAGTGATTTTTTCATCAAAATAACCCTGAAATTGAAAAGCACTCAAATGAACTCTAAAAGGTTGAAAGTTGGCATGGTATCATCATTTCACCCACATAGCATGTGCTAAAAAGTTCAAAGGGTTACGTCAAAAATGGATGCACTTCGTGTACAAAATGAACAATCTCTTTCGAAGTATCACGGTTTCGGACAAAACTCGCCTGTTACAAAGGCATTTTATTTTTTAACTTATTTGAACTCCATACTTTTTTGTGTTTAAAATGCACCATTCAAAGCCACATCATCAATTTTCACCCTTTCTGACTTCATTTGCTATTTTTCATGCACTTAGTGATTTTTCGTCAAAATAACCATGTAAATGAAAAGAACTTCAATGAACTCTGAAAAGGTTGAAAGTTGGCATGGTATCATCATTTCACCCACATAGCATGTGCTAAAAAGTTGAGAGGGTTATGGGAAAAATGGATGCACTTCGTGTGCAAAATGAACAATCTCTTTCGAAGTATCAGGGTTTCGGACGAAAACTCGTTAGTTACAAAGGCGTTTTATTTTTTCAACTTATTTGAACTCCATACTTTTTGTGTGTTCAAAATGCACCATTCAAAGCCTCATTATCAATTTTCAACCCTTTCTGACTTCATTTCTATTTTTCATGCACTTACTAATTTTTTCCAATAAAATAACCTGAAATTGAAAAGCACATCAAATGAACTCTGAAAAGGTTGAAAGTTGGCATGGATCATCATTTCACCCACATAGCATGTGCTAAAAAGTTGAGAGGGTTATGGCAAAAACTAGATGCACTTCGTGTACAAAATGAACAATCTCTTTCGAAGTATCAGGGTTTCGGATGAAAACTCGCCTGTTACAAAGGCATTTCATTTTTTTAACTTATTTGAACTCCATACTTTTTGTGTGTTCAAAATGCACCATTCAAAGCCACATCATCAATTTTCAACCCTTTCTGACTTCATTTTCTATTTTTCATGCACTTACTGATTTTTTCCAATAAAATAACCCTGAAATTGAAAAGCACATCAAATGAACTCTGAAAAGGTTGAAAGTTGGCATGGTATCATCATTTCACCCACATAGCATGTGCTAAAAGTTGAGAGGGTTACGGCAAAAACTGGATGCACTTCGTGTACAAAATGAACAATCTCTTTCTTAGTATCAGTTTTTGCGAAGAAACTCCCTGTTACAAAGGCATTTCATTTTTTAACTATTTGAACTCCATACTTTTTGTGTGTTCAAAATGCACCATTCAAAGCCACATCATCAATTTTCAACCCTTTCTTGACTTCATTTCTATTTTTCATGCACTTACTGTTTTTTCACCAAAATAACCCTAAAATTGAAAAGCACATCAAATGAACTCTGAAAAGTTGAAAGTTGGCATGGTATCATCATTTCACCCACATAGCATGTGCTAAAAAGTTGAGAGGGTTACATCGAAAACTGGATGCACTTCATGTACAAAATGAACAATCTCTTTCGAAGTGTCACGGTTTCGGACGAATACTCGCCTGTTACGAAGGCATTTCATTTTTTAACTTATTTGAACTCCATACTTTTTGTGTTTAAAATGCACCATTCAAAGCACATCATCAATTTTCAACCCTTTCTGACTTCATTTGCTATTTTTCATGCACTTAGTGATTTTTTCATCAAAATAACCCTGAAATTGAAAAGCACTCAAATGAACTCTGAAAAGGTTGAAAGTTGGCATGGTATCATCATTTCACCCACATAGCATGTGCTAAAAAGTTGAAGGGTTACGTCAAAAATGGATGCACTTCGTGTACAAAATGAACAATCTCTTTCGAAGTATCACTGTTTCGGACAAAACTCGCCTGTTACAAAGGCATTTATTTTTTAACTTATTTGAACTCCATACTTTTTGTGTGTTAAAATGCACCATTCAAAGCCACATCATCAATTTTCAACCCTTTCTACTTCATTTGCTATTTTTCATGCACTTACTGATTTTTTCAAAAAACCTGAATGAAAAGCACATCAAATGAACTCTGAAAAGGTTGAAAGTTGGCATGGTATCATCATTTCACCCACATAGCATGTGCTAAAAAGTTGAGAGGGTTATGGCAAAAACTGGATGCACTTCGTGTACAAAATGAACAATCTCTTTCGAAGTATCAGGGTTTCGGACGAAACTCGTGTTACAAAGGCATTTCATTTTTAACTTATTTGAACTCCATACTTTTTGTGTTCAAAATGCACCATTCAAAGCCACATCATCAATTTTCAACCCTTTCTGACTTCATTTTCTATTTTCATGCACTTACTGTTTTTCCAATAAATAACCCTGAAAATTGAAAAGCACATCAAATGAACTCTGAAAAGGTTGAAAGTTGGCATGGTATCATCATTTCACCCACATAGCATGTGCTAAAAAGTTGAGAGGGTTATGGCAAAAACTGGATGCACTTCGTGTACAAAATGAACAATCTCTTTCGAAGTATCAGGTTTCGGACGAAACTCGCCTGTTACAAGGCATTTCATTTTTTTAACAATTTGAACTCCATACTTTTTGTGTGTTCAAAATGCACCATTCAAAGCCACATCATCAATTTTCAACCCTTTCTTGACTTCATTTTCTATTTTTCATGCACTTACTGTTTTTTTCCAATAATAACCCTGAAATTGAAAAGCACATCAAATGAACTCTGAAAAGGTTGAAAGTTGGCATGGTATCATCATTTCACCCACATAGCATGTGCTAAAAAGTTGAGAGTTACGGCAAAAACTGGATGCACTTCGTGTACAAAATGAACAATCTCTTTCAGTATCAGTTTACGAAACTCGCCTGTTACAAAGGCATTTCATTTTTTAACTTATTTGAACTCCATACTTTTTGTGTGTTCAAAATGCACCATTCAAAGCCACATCATCAATTTTCAACCCTTTCTGACTTCATTTCTATTTTTCATGCACTTACTGATTTTTTCACCAAAATAACCCTAAATTGAAAAGCACATCAAATGAACTCTGAAAAGGTTGAAAGTTGGCATGGTATCATCATTTCACCCACATAGCATGTGCTAAAAAGTTGAGAGGGTTATGGAAAAATGGATGCACTTCGTGTACAAAATGAACAATCTCTTTCGAAGTATCAGGGTTTCGGACGAAAACTCGTGTTACAAAGGCGTTTTATTTTTTAACTTATTTGAACTCCATACTTTTGTGTGTTCAAAATGCACCATTCAAAGCCTCATCATCAATTTTCAACCCTTTCTACTTCATTTTCTATTTTTCATGCACTTACTATTTTTTCCAATAAATAACCTTGAAATTGAAAAGCACATCAAATGAACTCTGAAAAGGTTGAAAGTTGGCATGGAATCATCATTTCACCCACATAGCATGTGCTAAAAAGTTGAGAGGGTTATGGCAAAAACTGATGCACTTCGTGTACAAAATGAACAATCTCTTTCGAAGTATCAGGGTTTCGGATGAAAACTCGCCTGTTACAAAGGCATTTCATTTTTTTAACTTATTTGAACTCCATACTTTTGTGTGTTCAAAATGCACCATTCAAAGCCACATCATCAATTTTCAACCCTTTCTTGACTTCATTTTCTATTTTTCATGCACTTACTGATTTTTTCCAATAAAATAACCCTGAAATTGAAAAGCACATCAAATGAACTCTGAAAAGGTTGAAAGTTGGCATGGTATCATCATTTCACCCACATAGCATGTTAAAAAGTTGAGAGAGGGACGGCAAAAACTGGATGCACTTCGTGTACAAAATGAACAATCTCTTTCTTAGTATCAGGGTTTCGGACGAAAGCTCCCCTGTTACAAAGGCATTTCATTTTTTAACATATTTGAACTCCATACTTTTTGTGTGTTCAAAATGCACCATTAAAAGCCACATCATCAATTTTCAACCCTTTCTTGACTTCATCTTCTATTTTTCATGCACTTACTGTTTTTTTCACCAAAATAACCCTAAAATTGAAAAGCAATCAAATGAACTCTGAAAAGGTTGAAAGTTGGCATGGTATCATCATTTCACCCACATAGCATGTGCTAAAAGTTGAGAGGGTTACATCGAAAACTGGATGCACTTCATGTACAAAATGAACAATCTCTTTCGAAGTGTCACGGTTTCGGACGAATACTCGCCTGTTACGAAGGCATTTCATTTTTTAACTTATTTGAACTCCATACTTTTTGTGTTTAAAATGCACCATTCAAAGCCACATCATCAATTTTCACCCTTTCTACTTCATTTGCTATTTTTCATGCACTAGTATTTTTTCCAATAAAATAACCCTGAAATTGAAAAGCACATCAAATGAACTCTGAAAAGGTTGAAAGTTGGCAA
>JAAAWK010000730.1:0-18561 GCA_022496015.1 Hordeum marinum
AAGAAGAAGAAGAAGAGAAGAAGAACAAGAAATTCTCTATTCTTCTTCTAGTCTTCTTCTTCTTTTTCTTCTAGTATTTCTTCTTATTCTAGCTTCTTCTTCTTCTCTTCTTCTTCTTCTTCTTCTTCTAGTTCTTTTTTCTTTCTTCTCAGTCTCTTATTCTATTCTTATTCTAGTATTTTTATTATTCTATTCTTCTTTTTCTATTAGTAGTTCTTTCTTTATTTTATTCTAGTCTTCTTTTCTTCTTCTTCTAGTATTCTATTCTTCTTCTCTTCTTTTTCTTTTCTTCTTCTTCTTCTAGTCTTCTTCTTTTTCTTCTCTTTATTAGTCTTCTTCTTCTTTAGTCTTCTTCTTCTTATTCTTCTTCTTCTTTCTAGTCTTCTTCTTCTTTTTCTTCTTCTTCTTCTAGTTGTTCTTCTTCCTCCTCTTTTTCTTCTTCTTCTTCTAGTCTTCTTCTTCTTCTTCTTCTTCTTTTTCTTCTTCTTCTATTCTTCTTCTTCTTAGGTTATTTTCCCCAAAAAAGACATACTTATATAGCTATTATCCTCCCACAATGACATAATTAGCTTATTTAGTCCATTTATGACATAATTAGCTATTCGTTTAAAAATGGCCATAATAACCATGGTTACCTCATAAATGTCATATACTTAGCTTATTATTCTCCAAAATGACATAATTACCTAAGTTAGCTCTCAAATGACCTATACTTACATAATTTGGCTCAAGATGGCATTCGTTACCTAGGTTAGCACAAAAATGACCTATACTTACCTAATTTTTCCTAGGTTAGCACAAAGAAATGGCGTGCTTACATAGGTTAGCTCTAAAATGACACAAATAAGGAATAAGATGAAGAAAAACAAGGAAGAGGAGAGAAAAAGGAATAGAAGAAGAAGAAGAAGAAGAAGGAGAAGTTCTTCTTCTTCTTCTTCTCTTCTTCTCCTTCTTCTTCTTCTTCTCCTTTTTCTTCTTCTTCTAGTCCTTCTTCTTCTTCTTCTTCTCTTCTTCTTCTTCTCTTCTTCTTCTTCTCTTCTTCTTCTTCTAACTTTCTATTTCCCATTTTGCAGATTTTGATTCACTTCACGGAAGCTTGCGTTCATGGAGTCCTTGTCCTTCCTTTTTTGTTTTGATTTTGTAGGATGAACAGTGTGAAACTATTGTAATATGTGGAACTTGCGTATGTTTGATTTGGTATATGTGTTGGATGATCATATATGGTATGTGTGTTGGATATGATTTGCATATTTGATTTGGTATATGTGTTGGATATAGTTTATTATGTGTTGGATGAGACTATTGTTTGCCTTATTATGTGAAATATATATATATCATATATTTGCATTGAAATTGCTTTGATATAACAAAAAACAGAATAAAAAGTGGCAATACAGCCCCTTTGCCGTCTGCCGCGGATGGCAAAGTTGCCACATGGCGGCCACCTGTAAACCTGGGAAGCCTCTTTGCCATCCGCGGCCGACGACAAAGAGGGACTGGAGGCAGACGGCAAAGGCTGGCCTGTTGCCAGGTTGGGCTCTTTGCCTCTTTGCCGTCTGCGGCAGACGGCAAAGAGGGGATGGAGGCAGACGGCAATGAACTCTTTGCCGTCCGCGGCAGACGGCAAAGACCAGCTGGGGGCAGACGACAAACACTTGGGGTCTGTTAAGCCGCCTAACGGTGGCACCGTCAGCAGTACGTCGTTCCAGTTCCTTTGCCGTCTGCAAGCAGACGGCAAAGAATCTTTGTCGTCCTCTTAACCGAAGCAGACGGCAAAGGACCCCTTTGTTGGAGTTCACTGGGCACAAAATTGTGCCATCCGCTAGCGGACGGCAAAGGTCTTTGTCGTCTGCTTTCTGCCCTTTGTCGTCTGCCCATGGCAGACGGCAAATGTCCTGATTCCAGTAGTGCCTCCATTAAACGAGAAATATTTCCCTTAGTCCTTTTTAGGTACTTAAGGATATTCTTGACCGCCATCCAGTGCTCATTCCTGGATCACTTGACACCTTCCGGCCATACTTATGGCAAGGCTGACATTGGGTCTTGTGCATAGCATTTATACATAATACAGCCTATGGCTGAAGCATAGGGGATGACACTCATCTTCTCTCTATCTTCTACAGTCACTGGGGCATGAGTCTTACTCAACTTCACACCTTGTAACACACGCAAGAACCCCTTCTTGGATTGATCCATTTTGAACTTCTTGAAAAATTTATCAAGGTATGTGCTCTGTGGAAAGTCCTATTAAGCGTTCTCGATCTATCTCTATAGATCTAATGCCTATAATATGAAAGCAGCTTCTCCTAGGTCCTTCATTGAAAAAACTCTTGTTAAAATTTTCCTTCACGCTTTCCAGCAATTCTATATTGTTTCTAATCAGCAATATGTCATCACATATAATATTAGAAATGCTATAGAGCCCACTCACTTTCTTGTAAATACAAGCTTCTCCGTAAACTTGTATAAACCCGAACGCTTTGATCCCTCATCAAAGCGCAGATTCCAACTCTGAGATGCTTGCACCAGTCCCTAAATGGATCGCTAGAGTTTGCAAACTTTGCCAGCATTCTGTAGATCGACAAAACCTTCCGGTTGTATCATGTAAAACTCTTCCTTAAGGGGACCGTTAAGGAATGCTGTTTTGACATCCATCTGCCAAATTTCATAGTCAAAATATGCAGCTATTGCTAACATGATTCTGACGGACTTAAGCATCGCTACGGGTGAGAAGGTCTCATCGTAGTCAACTCCTTGAACTTGTGAAAATCCCTTTGCCACAAGTCGAGATTTATAGATGGTGACATTACCGTCCGCGTCCGTCTTCCTCTTACAGATCCATTTGTTCTGAATGGCCTTTCGCCCTTCGGTAATACTTCCAAAGTCCATACTTTGATTTCAGAGATGGATCCCATCTCGGATTTCATGGACACTAACCATTTCTCGGAATTTGGGCCCATCATCGCTTCTTCATAGCTCGTAGGTTCATCGTTGTCTAACAACATGACCTCTAAGACAGGGTTGCCGTACCACTCATGAGCAGCACATGCCCTGGTCGACCTACGAGGTTCAATAGCAACTTGATCCGAAGCTTCATGATCATCATCATTAACTTCATCTTCAACTGCTGTGGGCTCCACAGAAATATCTTTCTGTGCTGCACTACTCTGGTTGAATAAGAGGTTCAACAACCTCATCAAGTTTTATCTTCCTCCCACTCAATTCTTTCGAGAGAAACTCTTTCTCAAGAAATGTTCTGTTTTTAGCGACAAAACACTTTGCCTTCAGATCTGAGATAGAAGGTATATCCAACTGTCTCTTTTGGGTATCCTATGAAGACGCATTTTTCCGCTTTGGGTTCCAGCTTTTCAGGCTGAAGCATTTTGACATAAGCATCACATCCCCAAACTTTTAGAAACAACAACTTTGGCTTCTTGCCAAACCACAGTTCATATGGCATCGTCTCAACGGATTTTGATGGTGCCCTATTTAAAGTGAATGTAGCTGTTTCTAATGCATAACCCCAAAACGATAGTTGCAAATCGGCAAGAGACATCATAGAACGCACCATATCTAATAAGGTTCGATTACGATGTTCAGACACACCATTACGCTGTGGTGTGCCAGGCGGTGTCAACTATGAAATAATTCCACACTGTCTTAAGTGATTGCCAAACTCATAACTCAGATATTCACCTCCTCGATTAGATTGTAGGAATTTAATCTTTTTCGTACGAATGATTCTCAACTTCACTGAAATTGCTTGAACTTTTAAAACGTTTCAGACTTGTGTTTTATTAAGTAAATAACCCATATCTACTTAAGTCACCAGTGAAGGTGAGAAAATAACGATATCTACCATGCGCCTCAATGCTCATCGGACCGAACACATCAATATGTATGATTTCCAACAAGTCACTTGCCCGTTCCATTGTTCCAGAGAACGTCGTTTTAGTCATCTTGCCCATGAGGCATGGTTCACATGTGTCAAGTGATTCAAAATCAAGTGACTCCAAAAGTCCATCAGCATGGAGCTTCTTCATGCATTTTACACCAATATGACCTAAACGGTAGTGCCACAAGAAAATGGTACTATCATTATCAACTCTACATCTTTTGGCATCAATGTTATGAACATGTGTATCATCACTATCGAGATTCAATATGAATAAACCCCTCATATTGGGTGCATGACCATTAAAGATTTTACTCATATAAATATAACAACCATTATTCTCTGATTTAAATGAGTAACCGTTTCGCAATAAACAAGTTCCATATATAATGTTCATGCTTAACGTTGGCACTAAATAACAATTATTCAGGTTCATCATTAATCCTGATGGTAATCGAAGAGCGAGCGTGCCGACGGTGATCACATCAACGTTGGAACCATTTCCCACGCGCATCGTCACTTCATCCTTTGCCAGCCTTCGTCTATTCCGTAGTTCCTATTTTGAGTTGCAAATGTAAGCAACCGAACCGGTATCAAATACCCAGGCACTAGAACGAGAGTTGGTAAGGTACACATCAATAACATGTATATCATATATACCTTGTGTTGTCGTTGGCCGCCTTCTTTGGCCAGATACTTGGGGCAGTTCCGCTTCCAATGACTAGTTCCCTTGCAATGAAAGCACTCGGTTTCTGGCTTGGGTCCAGCCTTGGGTTTCTTCATGGGAGGGGCAACTGCTTTGCCACTTTTCTTAGAGTTACCCTTCTTCCCCTTGCCATTCTTGAAACTAGTGGTTTTATTGACCATCAACACTTGATGCTCCTTCTAAATCTCACACTCTGCGACTTTTAACATCGCAAACAACTTGGCGACTGACTTGTTCATCCGTGCATGTTATAGTTCAACACGAAGATCTTGTAGCTAGGCGGCAATGATTGAAGAAATTTGTCAGTGATCACCTCAGTCGAAAGGGGGCATCCCCAATTCAGCCAGACGGGTAGAATACCCAGACATTCTGAGTATGTGTTCACTAATAGACCCGTTCTCCTCCATTTTGCAAGCATAGAACTTATTGGAGGTCTCATATCTCTCGATCCGGCCATTCTTCTGAAAGATAAACTTCAACTCCTAGAACATATCATATGCTCCATGACGTTCAAAATGTCTTTGAAGTCCCGATTCTAAGCCATACAACATTGCACATTGAACCATTGAGTAATCATCAGAACGAGCCTTCCAGGCATTCGCAATGTCTGAGACTCCACTAGAGCGGGTGGATCACCAAGCGGTGCATCAAGGACATAAGCCTTCTGGGAAACCGTGAGGATAATCCTTAGATTACGGGCCCAGTCCACAAAGTTACTTCCATCATCTTTCAACTTAGCTTTCTCTAGGAACGCATTAAAATTCAGGGGTGCTACTGCGCGAGCCATTGATCTACAACATAATATGCAAAGGTTACTAATACTATTGTTCAAGATAATGAGTTTAGTTAATCAATTTACTAAAGCTCCCACTCAAATTGACATTCCTCAGGTCATCTGAGTGATACATGATCCAAATTCACCAACTCAAGTCCGATCATCACGTGAGTTGAGGTGGTTTGAATGGTGAACATCATCATGTTGATCATATCTTCTATATGACTATTGTTCGACCTTTCGGTCTCTTGTGTTCTAAGGCCATGTTTGTACATGCTAGGCTCGTCAAGTTTAACCCGAGTTTTCTGCACGTGCAACACTGGCTTGCACCTGTTGTATGTGAACGTAGAGTCTATCACACCCGATCATCAAGTGGTGTCTCAACACGACGAACTTTCGCAACGGTGCACACTTGGGGAGAACACAATTTATCTTGAAATTAAGTGAGGGATCACCTTATAATGCTACCATCGTCCTAAGCAAAAAAAGGTGCATAAAAGGATTAACATCACATGCAAATCATAAGTGACATGATATGGCCATGAACTTGTGCTTTTGATCTCCATATTGAAAGCACTGGCATGATCTCCATCGTCACCGGCATGACACCATGATCTCCATCAATGTGTCTCCATCGGGGTTGTCTCCCTAATGTTGCTTCCACGATTATTGCTAACTCATAGCGATAAGTAAAGCAAAACGGCGAATAATTAAAGACAACCCTATGGCTCCTGCCGGTTGCCGTACTCATCGACATGCAAGTCGTGATATTCTATACAATACATGATGATCTCATACATCACATACATCTCATCATGTAATTGTCCATATCACATCACAACATACCTGCAAAAACAAGTTAGACGTCCTCTAATTGGTGTTGCAAGTTTTACGTGGCTGCTACGGGTATCTAGCAAGAACAATTCTCACCTATGCAAAAACCACAACGGTGATACAAAAATTGCTTTTCAACCTTCTCAAGGACGCCTTTGTCGAATCCGATCCAACTAAGTGGAGAGAAACAGACACCCACCAGCCATCTTTGTGCAATGAAGTTACATGTCAGTCAATGGAACCGGTCTCTCATAAGCATACGAGTAAGGTTGGTCTGGGCCGATTCATCCCACAATACCGCTGAACCAAAACACGACCAAGGGAGGAAGCAATCTAAGCATCAACGTCCACAAATCCTTTGTGTTCTACTCATGATCTCATCTACATATAGACCTAGCTCATGATGCCACTGTTGCGGAACGTTGCATGGGAAACAAAAAATTTCCTACGCACACGCAAGATCTATCCATGGTGATGAGCATCTACGAGAGGGAGGTGGATCTACATACACTTGTAGATTCTAAGCGGGAAGCGTTAAGAAACGCGGTGATGTAGTCAAACGTCTCTGTGATCCAAATCGCCGAGCGTCCCGCGATCCAATCACAATCTGTCCCAATCTAGCACCGAACAGATGGCACCTTCGCGCTCAGCACACGCATGGCTCGATGACGATCTACGCCTTCTTGATCAGCACAAGAGGGAGCGGAGAGGTAGATAAGTTCTTCGGCAGCGTGACATCGTGGCGGCGATGGTGGTGGAACTATTCCAGCAGGGCTTGCCTAAGCACCGCTAAAACAATCTAGAGGAGAAACTACGATCTAGAGTAGAGGTTAATGTCACGCCCAAGATGCGACCCTATCCTTATTTTAGCTCGAGGGCCTCGATAGGGATAGGAGAGCATGTTGGAAATATGCCCTAGAGGCAATAATAAAATGGTTATTATTGTATTTCCTAGTCATGATAATTGTCTATTTTCATGTATAATTGTGTTAACCGGAAACCGTAATACATGTGTGAATACATAGACCACAACATGTCCCTAGTGAGCCTCTAGTTGACTAGCTCGTTGATCAATAGATGGTCACGGTTTCATGACCATGGACATTGGATGTCGTTGATAACGGGACACATCATTAGGAGAATGATGTGATGGACAGACCCAATCCTAAGCATAGCACAAGATGTGCAGTTCGTTTGCTAAAGCTTTTCAATGTCAAGTATCATTTCCTTAGACCATGAGATTGTGCAACTCCCGGATACCGTAGGAATGCTTTGGGTGTGCCAAACGTCACAATGTAACTGGGTGGCTATAAAGGTGCACTACGGGTATCTCCGAAAGTGTTTGTTGGGTGGCACGAATCGAGACTGGGATTTGTCACTCCGTGTGACAAAGAGGTATCTCTAGGCCCACTCGGTAAGACATCATCATAATGAGCTTCAATGTGACTAAGGAGTTAGCCACGGATGATGTATTACAGAACGAGTAAAGAGACTTGCCGGGTAACAAGATTGAACAAGGTATAGAGATACCGACGATCGAATCTCGGGCAAGTATCATACCGATAGACAAAGAGAATTGTATACGGGATTGATTGAATCCCCGACATCGTGGTTCATCCGATGAGATCATCGTGGAGCATGTGGGAGCCAACATGGGTATCCAGATCCCGCTGTTGGTTATTGACCGGAGAGGTGTCTCGGTCATGTCTACATGTCTCCCGAACCCGTAGGGTCTACACACTTAAGGTTCGATGACGCTAGGGTTATAGGGAAATGGTATACGTGATTACCGAAAGTTAATCGGAGTCCCGGATGAGATTCCGAACGTCACGAGGAGCTCCAGAATGGTCCGGAGGTAAAGATTGATATATAGGAAGTCCAGTTTTGGTCACCGAAAAGTTTTCGGGCTCATCGGTATTGTACCGGGAGTGCCGGGAGGGTGCCAGAGGACCCCCGGGAGGGGTTGTGACGACCATAGGACTTTGTGGCCCTTAGAGGAGGTGTGCTAGCCCTATTGTGCTGGCCAAGACCTTCTAGAAAGGCCCATGCGGCTGGAGGAGTAGAGATAAGGGCAAAGGAGTTTGAAAAGGAGGAGATCCACCTCCCTTGTGGGAGGTGGACTCTCCCTTTGATTCAGCCGAAGCTCTCCTCCTTGGAGGAGAGTCCAAGCCAGCCCTCCCTCTCCCTCCTCCTATATATACTGAGGTTTTGGCCTTTTGAGGACAGTTCTGAACTCTCTCTCTCACGGCAAAGCCCTACCTCTCTTCTTCCTCCTCCGCAGCGCTTAGGCGAAGCCCTGCCAGAATACCTTGCTACTCCACCACCACCACGTCGTCGTGCTGCTGTTGGAGCCCTTCCCCAACCTCTCCTTCCTCCTTGCTGGATCAAGGCGTAGGAGATGTCACCGGGCTGCACGTGTGTTGAACACGGAGGTGCCGTTGTTCGGCGCTTAGATCGGAATCCACCGCGATCTGAATCGCTGCGAGTATGACTCCATCAACCGTGTTCTTGTAGCGCTTCCGCTTAGCGATCTTCAAAGGTATGAAGCTGTAATCTCTCCCCACTCATTGTTGGTTTCTCCATAGATAGATCTTGGTGACATGTAGGAAAATTTTGATTTACTACTACGTCTCCCCAACAGTGGCATCATGAGCTAGGTCATTTGCTTAGAACGACGGTAGTAAATAAGATGATCTCTCAATAAAATTTCAAGAAAGTGTTCACCCTAACTATGCACCGTTGCTAAGGATCATTGTTCCGAAGCACCACGTGATGATCGGGTGGTGATAGGCTCTAACGTTCGCATACAACGGGTGTAAGCCAGATTTACACACACGGAACACTTAGGTTGACTTGACGAGCCTAGCATGTCCAGACATGGCCTCGGAAACACGGAAAGACCGAAAGGTTGAACATCAGTCATATAGAAGATACGATCAACATGGAGATGTTCACCATGGATGACTAGTCTGTCTCACGTGATGATCGGACATGGCTAGTTGACATGGATCATGTGTCACTTGGATGACTAGAGAGATGTCTATCTAAGTGGGAGTTCATCAAATAATTTGATTATGTGAACTAAATTATCATGAACTTAGTCTAAAATTATCTTTACAATCTATATTGTAGATCCAATGGCCAACGCGAATGTCACCCTCAATTTTCAACGCGTTCCTAGAGAAAACCAAGCTGAAAGATGATGGAAGCAACTATGCGGACTGGGTCCGTGGCTTGAGGATCATCCTCATAGCTTCCAAGAAATTGTATGTCCTTGATGCACCACTAGGTGACCCACCCCTTCTCCCAGCAGAGCAAGACGTTGCGAACGCTTGGCATTCTCGCTGCGATGATTACTCCCTTGTTCAGTGCGGCATGCTTTACAGTTTAGAACCGGGGCTCCAAAAGCGTTTTGAGCAACACGGAGCATATGAGATGTTCCAAGAGCTGAAACTAGTTTTCCAAGCTCATGCCCGGGTCGAGAGATATGATGTCTCCGACAAGTTCTTCAGTTGTAAGATGGAGGAGAATAGTTCTATCAGTGAGCACATCCTCAAGATGTCTGGGCTACACAACCGCTTGACTCAGCTGGGACTTAATCTCCCGGATGACTCGGTCATTGACAGAATCCTCCAGTCGCTTCCACCTAGCTACAAGAGCTTTGTGATGAACTACAACATGCAAGGGATGGAGAAGTCCATTCCTGAGTTGTACTCGATGCTGAAATCAGCAGAGGTCGAGATCAAAAAGGAGCATCGAGTGTTGATGGTGAATAAGACCACTAGTTTCAAGAAAGGCAAGAGTAAGAAGAACTTCAAGAAGGATGGCAAAGTTGTTGCCGCGCCCGGTAAGCAAGTTGCCGGGAATAAGAAGAACAAGAATGGACCCAAGCCTAAGACTGAGTGTTTTTATTGCAAGGGTACCGGTCACTGGAAGCGGAACTGCCCCAAGTACTTAGCAGATAAGAAGGACGGCAAGATTAAAGGTATATGTGATATACTTGTTATTGATGTGTACCTAACCAGCGCTCGTAGCAGCTCCTAGGTATTTGATACCGGTGCAGTTGCTCACATGTGTAACTCCAAGCAGGAGCTGCGGAATAAGTGGAGGCTGGCAAAGGACGAGGTGACGATGCGCGTTGGGAATGGTTCCAAGGTCGATGTGATCACCGTCGGCACGCTACCTCTACATCTACCTTCGGGATTAGTGTTAAACCTTAATAATTGTTATTTAGTACCAGCTTTGAGCATGAACATTGTATCTAGACTCGCTTGATGCGAGATGGCTACTCATTTAAATCTGAGAATAATGGTTGTTCTATTTATATGAGAGAAATGTTTTATGGTCATGCCCCGTTGGTCAATGGTTTATTATTGATGAATCTCGAACGTGATGTTACACATGTCCATAGTGTGAGTACCAAAAAGTGTAAGGTTGATAATGATAGTCCCACTTATATGTGGCACTGCCGCCTTGGTCATATTGGTGTCAAACACGTGAAGAAGCTCCATACTGATGGACTTTTGGAGTCTCTTGATTTTGAATCATTTGAGATGTGCGAACCATGCCTCATGGGCAAGATGACCAAGACTCCGTTCTCCGGAACAATGGAGCGAGCAACTGACTTGTTGGAAATAATACATACCGATGTATGTGGTCCAATGAGTGTCGAGGCTCGTGGTGGCTCCCGTTATGTTCTCACCCTCACTGATGACTTGAGTAGATATGGGTATGTCTACTTAATGAAACATAAGTCTAAAACTTTTGAAAGGTTCAAGGAATTTCAGAGTGAGGTAGAGAATCAACATGACAGGAAAATAAAGTGCCTACGATCTGATCGCGGTGGAGAATATTTAAGTCACGAGTTTGGCACGCACCTAAGGAAATGTGGAATTGTTTCACAACTCACGCCGCCTGGCACACCTCAGAGAAATGGTGTGTCTGAACGTCGTAATCGCACTCTATTAGATATGGTACGATCTATGATGTCTCTTACCGACTTACCGCTATCATTTTGGGGATATGCATTAGAGACTACCGCATTCACTTTAAATAGGGCACCGTCAAAATCCGTTGAGACGACACCGTATGAATTATGGTTTGGAAAGAAACCTAAGCTATCGTTTCTAAAAGTTTGGGGATGCGATGCTTATGTGAAGAAACTTCAACCTGAGAAGCTCGAACCCAAAGCGGAAAAGTGCGTCTTCATAGGATATCCCAAAGAGACTATTGGGTATACCTTCTACCTACGATCTGAGGGCAAAGTCTTTGTTGCCAAGAATGGATCCTTTCTCGAGAAAGAGTTTCTCTCAAAAAGAAGTGGGAGGAAAATAGAACTTGATGAGGTAACTGTACCTCCACTCGAACCGGAGAGTAGCGCAACACAGGAAGTTGTTTCTGTGGAGCCTACACCGGCTGGAGAGGAAGTTAATGATGATGATCATGAAACTTCAGATCAAGTTACTATTGAACGTCGAAGGTCCACTAGGACACGTTCCGCACCAGAGTGGTACGGCAACCCTGTCCTAGAGATCATGTTGTTAGACAACGGTGAACCTTCGAACTATGAAGAAACGATGGTGGGCCCGGATTCCAACAAATGGCTTGAAGCCATGAAATCCGAGATAGGATCCATGTATGAGAACAAAGTATGGACTTTGGTAGACTTGCCTGATGATAAGCGAGCCATTGAAAATAAATGGATCTTTAAGAATAAGACTGACGCGGATGGTAATGTGACCGTCTATAAGGCTCGGCTTGTCGCTAAGGGTTATCGACAAGTTCAAGGAGTTGACTACGATGAGACTTTCTCACCCGTAGCAATGCTGAAGTCTGTCCGAATCATGTTAGCAATTGCCGCATTTTATGATTATGAGATCTAGCAAATGGACGTCAAAACGGCATTCCTTAATGGCTTCCTCAAGGAAGAACTGTATATGATGCAGCCGGAAGGTTTTGTCGATCCTAAAGATGCTAACAAGGTATGCAAGCTCCGGCGCTCCATCTATGGGCTGGTGCAAGCATCTCGGAGTTGGAACATTCGCTTTAATGAAGTGATTAAAGCGTTTGGGTTTGTACAGATTTATGGAGAACCCTGTATTTACAAGAAAGTGAGTGGGAGCTCTGTAGCATTTCTCGTATTATATGTGGATGACATACTGGTAATGGGAAATGATATAGAACTCTTGGAAAGTGTAAAGGCCTACTTGAATAAGTGTTTTTCAATGAAGGACCTTGGAGAAGTTGCTTACATATTAGGTATTAAGATCTATAGAGATAGATCGAGACGCCTCATATGTCTTTCACAAAGCACATACCTTGATAAGATATTGAAGAAGTTCAATATGGATCAGTCCAAGAAGGGGTTCTTGCCTATGTTACAAGGTGTGAGATTGAGTACGACTCAATGCCCGACCACGGCAAAGAATAGAGAAGAGATGAGTGTCATCCCCTATGCTTCAGCCATAGGCTCTATTATGTATGCCATGATGTGTGCCAGACCTGATGTGAACCTTGCCATAAGTTTGGTAGGGAGGTACCAAAGTGATCCCGGAGCGGAACACTAGACAACGGTCAAGAATATCCTGAAGTACCTGAAAAGGACAAAGGACATGTTTCTCGTATATGGAGGTGCCGAAGAGCTCATCGTAAAGGGTTACGTCGATGCTAGCTTCGACACAGATCCGGACGACTCCAAGTCACAAACCGGATACGTGTATATTTTGAATGGAGGGGCAGTCAGCTGGTGCAGCAGCAAGCAAAGCGTCGTGGCGACATCTACATGTGAAGCGGAGTACATAGCTGCTTCGGAAGCAAAAGGAAGGAGTCTGGATGAAGGAGTTCATCACCGACCTAGGAGTAATTCCAAGTGCGTCGGGCCCGATGACTATATTCTGTGACAACACTAGCGCTATTGCCCTTGCGAAGTAGCCCAGGTTTCACAAGAAGACAAGACACATCAAGCGCCGCTTCAACTCCATCCGTGATTACATTCAGGAGGGAGATATAGATATTTGTAAAGTGCATACGGATCGGAATGTCGCAGATCCGTTGACTAAACCTCTCTCACGAGCAAAACATGATCAATACCAGAATGCTATGGGTGTTCGATTCATCACAATATAACTAGATTATTGACTCTAGTGCAAGTGGGAGACTATTGGAAATATGCCATAGAGGCAATAATAAAATGGTTATCATTGTATTTCCTAGTTCATGATAATTGTCTATTGTTCATGCTATAATTGTGTTAACCGGAAACTGTAATACATGTGTGAATACATAGACCACAACATGTCCCTAGTGAGCCTCTAGTTGACTAGCTCGTTGATCAATAGATGGTCACGGTTTCATGACCATGGACATTGGATGTCGTTGATAACGGGATCACATCATTAGGAGAATGATGTGATGGACAAGACCCAATCCTAAGCATAGCACAAGATCGTGTAGTTCGTTTGCTAAAGCTTTTCAATGTCAAGTATTGTTTCCTTAGACCATGAGATTGTGCAACTCCCGGATACCGTAGGAATGCTTTGGGTGTGCCAAACGTCACAACGTAACTGGGTGGCTATAAAGGTGCACTACGGGTATCTCCGAAAGTGACTGTTGGGTTGGCACGAATCGAGACTGGGATTTGTCACTCCGTGTGACGGAGAGGTATCTCTGGGCCCACTTGGTAAGACATCATCATAATGAGCTAAATGTGACTAAGGAGTTAGCCACGGGATGATGTATTACGGAACGAGTAAAGAGACTTGCCGGTAACGAGATTGAACAAGGTATAGAGATACCGACGATCGAATCTCGGGCAAGTATCATACCGATAGACAAAGGGAATTGTATACGGGATTGATTGAATCCCCGACATCGTGGTCCATTCGATGAGATCATCGTGGAGCATGTGGGAGCCAACATGGGTATCCAGATCCCGCTGTTGGTTATTAACCGGAGAGGTGTCTCGGTCGTGTCTACATGTCTCCCGAACCCATAGGGTCTACACACTTAAGGTTCGATGACGCTAGGGTTATAGGGAAATGGTATACGTGATTACCAAAAGTTGTTTGGAGTCTCGGATGAGATCCCAGATGTCACGAGGAGCTCCGGAATGGTCTGGAGGTAAAGATTGATATATAGGAAGTCCAGTTTTGGTCACCGGAAAGTTTTAGGGCTCATTGGTATTGTACCGGGAGTGCCGGGAGGATGCCAGAGGACCCCCGGGAGGGGGTGTGACGACCATAGGACTTTGTGGGCCCTTAGAGGTGGTGTGCCAGCCCTTATTGGGCTGGCCAAGACCTTCTAGAAAGGCCCATGTGGCTGGAGGAGTAGAGATAAGGGCAAAGGAGTTTGAAAAGGAGGAGATCCACCTCCCTTGTGGGAGGTGGACTCTCCCTTTGATTCGGCCGAAGCTCTCTCCTTGGAGGAGAGTCCAAGCCAGCCCTCCCTCTCCCTCCTCCTATATATACTTGAGGTTTTGGCCTTTTGAGGACAGTTCTGAACTCTCTCTCTCTCTCACGGCAAAGCCCTATCTCTTCTTCCTCCTCCGCAGCGCTTAGGCGAAGCCCTGCCGGAATACCTTGCTACTCCACCACCACCACGTCGTCGTGCTGCTGTTGGAGCCCTTCCCCAACCTCTCCTTCATCCTTGTTGGATCAAGGCGTAGGAGACGTCACCGGGCTGCACGTGTGTTAAATGCGGAGGCGCCGTTGTTCGGCGCTTAGATCGGAATCCACCGCGATCTGAATCGCTACGAGTACGACTCCATCAACCGCGTTCCTGTAACGCTTCCGCTTAGCGATCTTCAAAGGTATGAAGCTGCAATCTCTCCCCACTCATTGCTGGTTTCTCCATAGATAGATCTTGGTGACACGTAGGAAAATTTTGATTTACTACTACGTCTCCCAACAAGCATCTCGTCGTTTTGCAAGAATGGATATCATTACAAGTACATGTACAGAAGAGATGAGTATATGGAGTTGGCTTACACTCGCCACAAGCTACAACCAGATCACATAAATACAATAACAGATTCAACCATCATACAGAAGAGCAGGGTCCGACTACGGACGAAAACAAACAATAAAATTACATCCATCCTTGTTATCCTAGGCTGCCACCTGAACCTATCCTAGATCGATGATGAAGAAGAAGAACTCCAAATCAAACAAAGCATCGCACTCATGCCATATCATCGCATTACCTGTACCCGCAACTGTTGTTGTAGTAACCTGTGAGCCACAAGGACTCAGCAATCTCATTTCCAAGGTATCAAGACTATTAAAGCTTAATGGGTGAGGTATGGTTAAGTGGTGAGGTTGTAGCAAGCGACTAAGCATTTATTTGAGTGGATAACTTATGATACAGAAAATAAGTATGGTGGTCTACGCATAACGGACATGAAATAGTAATGATCACTAAGTGATCCCGAACACCTACTTACGTCAAACATAACCCCATCGTGTTCTCTCTTGGAAAAGGACTCACGAGAAGAGATAGTCACGGTTACGCACACGGTTGGTGTATTTTATTGGAGTTTACTTCAAGTTTGCTATGACCGAGTGTTAAACAAAGTTTCCAAGTTGCCACATAACCGCGGGCATGGCTTTCCGAAAGATATAACCTTGCAGGGGTGCTCGAACTCATCCATCACAAATTAACCACTCTCAGTGGGAATAACCTCGACCATGAATCCCGTGATTTCTTAGGCAATTCCATTGGAAAACCGCAACCTCGAGATAGCCCGAAGTATTCTCGTAATTCCTCACACAAGACGTTCGAGAAAGGTAAAACAAATCCAGCAATGCTGCCCGGCGTGTCGACGATCCCGATAGGAGCCGCGTATCTCGTTCTGAGGACACGACAGATTGTCCAAACTTCCGGTAGGCCAATCGCAGAGTTGCCCCTGGCGGCCACCGTCGATTGACAGGTTGGACCAACACTCATGAGGAGCACTGGCCCGGGTTGTTGATTAAATATCCTCGGGTTAATTACTCCCTATGCAAGTTTATTAGTTATTAGGCAAATGTAGTACCAATGTTGGGCCATAACAGACAGTCTTATCCTAAAACGAAAATCAAGGGGGTCCCCATAACAACCCCGAGCATGTTAGTAGAGCTCAATTATGGAACATAACACCAGTACACAAGTAAATAGGACGACAAAGATGGAATAAAACACCGAGCAAAGGCCAAGCCTTCCACCTTTCACCAAGTATATATGTGCATTAAATTAAATAGAAATAATATTGTGATATAACAAAGAATGTCCATGTTGACACATGAAAGCAATTGCACCTGCAGCTAGAACGCTATAAGAAGGGCTGAGCAAGCGGTAACATAGTCAAACAAAAGGTTTTCTGGGATGTGGAGGGGTTAGAGGCTTATCATGGCAATGTGGGAGGCTTGACAAACAAGTGGTAGGTAGCGAAACATAACGATAAAAAATGGGGATAACTATCATAGCAATGATAGTAGTGGTATCTAGGGAAATGTGTCATCTTTCCTGAGATCCCGCTTCTAAGAAGAACGAATCCATGAAGAAGACGATCCAACGTAGTCAAACGAATCCTCACACTCTAAACGCTTTCGGAACTATATCGAGCAGGAACAATCCAAAACAACAATCAACACACGATATCACCACAACATTTGCATGACATGATGCGCAATCAAATATGATGCATGTTATGCATGACATTGGAAAACACAACAATCAACCTCTACACATTAAGTGAAGCTCAATATGCAACAAGTTGCATATTGACGAAACTCCATATTTGAATTACTTAGTTCATTCCTGTTCAATTACACATCAATGTTAAATGTGTTTAAACATGGCAAGAGGTGAAGCATAAGTACACTACCTACCTAGGAATCTTAAATGAGGCCGAAAACAACTTATAGCATTTCCAAAATGACCTCATATGTTAATTTCGAAATTGGTCCAGATCTGAAATAACCATATTTTATATTTAGTAAACAGAAAAATAAAGTGTGTCATGAGATTCTACACGTCATTCTAGTCGATTTACATATATAGAACATCTCAAACGAAGCTACGGTCTAAAAGTTATTACACACACAAGATTAACATGGCATGAATGCAAAATGCATGAAAATGACAACCACAAGCATTTCAAACCATGAATGCAGCAATATATTATGATACTGCATGAAATTCTAAGCAAGTTTCATATATGGCATGTCCAAAACGGCTACGGTTCAACCACAACAACAAACACAAGTTTTGATACAAAACTGCCCAAAACAGCAACATGGCATATTGCACGCATGAACAGAACAAGCTACAAGATTCCAAGATGCACAAACCAAGCATGGGGCAGTATCATATAACACACACTTCATTTCATCTTCACATATCATACTCAAAAGAGGCATGGATCACATGGTAGGAAGCTCACATCATTGCTAATTGAAAACAGTTTTAGACTTAGTGAAAATAGCAGTTTTTGACAGTGCAGTTTTTACCATGAAGGCATATTGACATCAGTAAATCTATATGCTACAGGGCATATTATGGTGTGAAATTTAACTGCATGCTATAGGACATTATTAACTACAAATTACTCCATTACACCTACCCAAAGGGGTTCTAGATCGTTAGCAAAACACATGGCAAGACAACAACAAAATATTACAGATTTCAGACTTAGAAATATTTAGACCCCTCAAAACAGCACTATTATTATGACATTTTGGCAAAAGGAAAACAACACCTAGACATGGATTATCATGAAAAATAAAATGACCAGGGACCAGTGCACATATCAAAGGGCATATCTCATGTTCAAACATAATTCATATGATGCATGGATTTAATAACACGAAAATGACAAAAGAGCATCACAGCAAAAATAACATGCACACAAATTTGCTCAAATGACACGAGTAGATGCACAGATAAATTCTATGGATTTTTCTACCCCGAAAACATATATAATATGTATAGGTTCATGTAGGAAATATTTCACAATTAATTATGCAAGTTTATGGCATAACCTATTAGCAAGTTATTCATGCAATTAAATGCAACCATCACACCCAAAAAGTTTATCATGCATGAAAATGCAATATTATGAATCTACACAAAATTCTACACATTTTCCATGTATAAAGTTTTTGCATATGATGCACGGTTAATTATCTGTAAGCATTTTAAAATGATGCATTTTTCTGTAATTAAAAATAATTCTCATGGGCTAGATCTACAATAGGGCCCGAACAGGAACATGGGTGCAATACATCTAAAACGTGCATAAGGTGCTAGATAGGGCGAGGACGCTCACCTTGGGCCTTGGAAGGCCGGCCGGTGGGGCGCTGGATGTGGCCCAAG